>CATPAA010000049.1:0-213055 GCA_954870645.1 Agrotis clavis
CGGTTACCTGATAACAATATCCCGCGACCCCGGCAGCGTATTTCCAAAGGCTATACTACTTTACTCGATTAGCTTTTGTTAATGTTTATTACAATACCTAATCTATCTCAGTAATAAAATTGACTCAAATGGAATAGCTTTTTGTTTTGATATTTTCAAAGAAAATGCACGGACAAAATCTAGTACCATTTTAGTCACGCACGAGTCATACTCTTAAGATGAGGTTTTGTTTATGCATGTCGCAGTGAAATGAGGAAATCAGAGATTTCACGATATCCCTAGGGATATCTCGAAATCCCGGAAGATGTGGAATATTCTTGTTTAATACGTCTTCTTACTAAAAGTATCTAGTGATAATTATGACAAAATACTAATAAGTATAAAGTCGACGGAGCACCGCTTAGCGGTGCTCCTACTTCTGGGTGGTTTAAAAAAAAATAGCCATGAAGGGGATGTCCCTTCTAACTTAACCTGTCCGAGTCGGGGTACCCACAGTCATTTTTACGACATATATGTACTATAAAATATTTTAATAAAAGGTAATTCTGAGATACTCATAAGGCTAGAGCCTCTACTCGACAAGGTTTTGTTCGTACGTAATGTTTAAAAATGACTCGCCAAAAGCTTAGCTATTCGAGTGATATGATTTATATGGAACTAGATTTGTTCCGTGCATTTTCTTTGAAAATCTCAAAACAAAAAGCTAACCTATATGAGTCAAGTTTTTTACTGAGATATATTAGGTATTGTTGAGTAATATGTACAAACAAAAGCTCATCTATTAGAGTCTGGCTCGTGACTGAAACAGTATAGCCTTTGTAAATAAGCACCCCGGCAGGCTTTGGCCCTCCAAGGGGGTCATACATACATAGGCTGACAGCTCTTTGAGGCACACGACGCGCCACGGTCGGAGGACTCATTTGATTTTATATAATGACGTAAAAAATGACATGACCAGTCTACTAGTTACAATAGTGAGATATATTTTAATGTTTCCAAAACTTAACAATGTATCCAGCAAACCAAAGTTTCATTTTTTTTTACTAGCCTACTCTGTCCCACTCCTGAGCAAAAGGCCTCCCCCCATTCCTTCCACTTCATTATTAAGGGCTGATTTTAACTTATATCTGAGGAATAAAAATGGCGGTTTGACAGCTTATCCATAGAAAATATGTCAAACCGATAAAAGTTATCTGACTATTAAAAAACCAGCCCTAAGTTGTTTTAATCTACACTTAAGTTTATATAGTAGTAGAGTTCGTTTGGTTGAACGCGCTAATCTCAGAAACTTCTAGTTGGAATTCAAAAATTCATTTTGTGTTAGATAGTCCACTTATCGAGGAAGGCTATAGGCTGTAACAAAGACGCTATATAATTCACGGAACGCTGTTATAAGTACGCTAGCGGGATTCTCAAAAAAAACAACTTTCCCCTGTTTAAAACGTATAATTTTGATCATGGTCAAAAAAAACAACTTTCCCCTATTTAAAACGTATAATTTTGATCATGGTCAAATTGTAAAAAAAAAAAAAACTCAGTTAGGATGCAATTATGACAGATTATCCAAAGAATGTACGAATCAATAGTTATTTAATTTACTGAGGAAAAAACAAAATCTTGAAATTCAGAGGAAAAATATTTATGCGAACCGTGCGGTAATTAACTAATTGGCCAATGCTAATTAACACGCCTCGGAAAGAATAGAAAGATAGTGAAAGAATAGTGGTGCTAAATGCCTAAATCCTCACACATACCCTGTGTAGGGGTTGTATTACTAAGCCTTACATAAAAATAACAATTAAAACATTAAAAGAAATAAATAAGACAGTAAATTGGGAATCCTCAGCTTGATCCTGTTGGGATGATGAGACGCGCTGCAGGTTTGCCGCGGAGCACCGTGCTGGTAACCTCGGTCAAAACAGGACCAGGTCTCCGATCATCTGGCGCTTGGTCATATTTGCCGGCTTAAGAGCCTGACAAATTCAGGAACCGGAAAGGCTGCACGCGACCACACCGGGGACGCGGTGGAGCGTTGCTCCCGACTGCTAGCTCATAAAGTTGTGGGTGATGCCGTACTCAGCGCCTCCGAACCATAAGAAAATTTACAGATCACGCCATTCCGGCGAAAAGAAAGCAGCAAAAAACAGAAGATTTCACATATGATGTTTTATCCAATGATGTCGCCTTTAAATTCAAAATGATTCACATGTTTGAAAAAACTGATTTCAACCAAAAAATATTCAGCAATTCATCGTCACGGGCAACAATCCACATCCAACTGACACAAAGAAAAATCTTCACTTTTTTCTAGAACAAAAACAAATTCCAAATTAAAAAAAAAATCAGTACTTAAAAAAAATTTGACTAAAGGCTTCCGAAAACAGGTTGCATGACAATCTCCATAAAAAAAGGTGATATTCAAAAATGTAGCGTTTTTTTAAATACGCTGCAGTACGTATGTAAATGACTGGAACACTGTCGTCCCTTAGCTTACAACACCGCATAAGTCATTTTTACCAACTTTACAGGAGACAAAAAAAACTGTCTATTTAAAAAAATCAGTGGATTTTTTCTGTTATTACTTAATAAATACCCTAGTTAGCGGTTCAGAAATAATTATTTATACTTATTTTGACGATTTACTTTATTTTAACTTTTATTTTATGACTTGAGCTGTGTTGACTGATTATTTTATTGGATTAAGGCGGTGTTGTTTGCGGAAATGTTAGGGAATAAGGCATTAATAGATGATTTTCAAAGAATTGTTTATTAAGAAACATTTCAAGAATAATTAAAAAATGTGAAAACATAGGGTATTATATTTAGTTTCCTAAAAGAAATTAAATACATTTTGAAACACCGCCTAAGTAAAAAAAAGATAGTTAGTAAACACCGCTTAAGTAAGTGAAGATATTTTTTTAAGTATCATTTCTTTCTAAATTAATAAGCGTAAATCGATTCACATTACTTTATTATATAGCTTACCTATCAATCTTCTATTAAAACTTCTTGCATAGAACTTTCAGCGATAAAAGTCACATAAAAATAAAAAAATCACGGAGCGCGAGGTACTTTTACGAGAAAAGTATGACAAATTAACGACTTGTGCGGTGTTGCGAGGCCAACCGACTTGCGCGCTGTCACTACTTTTCGAATTACGGGTTCTGATTGGCTGAAATCTATATCATGTGACCAATGGTTAGACGCGCAATGAGCAGCTCTATCTAAAGGCATTCAAATGTAAAAACCGCCAATTTTCGACTTGAGCGGTGTTGTAAGCTAAGGGACGCTGTGTTACTTAAAGTTTTCAACATCGATTTTCGTGTAGCGACTTAATTTCCCTGACCCTTGGGACTTAAATACGGTCTTCACGGGGCTTAAATAATTTGACACAAACGGCAGGCACACATTTCTGTTTATTTTTCTATTAAAAAAAAAGTTTTTTTTGTGTGTGTATTTTTTTAAATTAATGTAAAGAGATGTGTGGGTATTATATGCCTACCTTTGCTTAACCCTTCGTGATTATAGACGTTGTGTTATTTTTTATGTTTTGCTTACGAGTATGTGTACCTTTAAGTGCCTTAAAATATATATAATGTAAAAAAATATGATTATGCAATGGCCTGTATCTCAACGGTCACTTGAAAGATAAAGCTAGCAAAAACACCTGAGGCCCTAACGCTCTATTTCCTTATTTTGCTTACAGCGTACTTGAAGTATTTACGGCGTTTTTTGTACGAAAACAGCATCTCTAGTGTACAAACGAGGCCCTAATTTACTTTTCTGTTGTTATTATCTTGTTATTGTTATAGGTTTTGTGCCAGTCAAGTGCCAGTTTTTCTCAGAAAATATGACATCTATCTGCAAATATTAGGCTTCTTCTGGGTAGTACATACTCCATCGTAGGTACATTTTGTCACCGGGTCTATACTTAGGCGTCAAGTACAACATCCATAAATGAAAATCTTCAAAATAAACATTACATTTTTGAATCACAGACGGACAATAAATCCGACCTTGCGTTAAAGTACTTACTACTAGCTATGCAGTACATACGCCAGTTGCAAGTTAGTACTCATTTGACCTCCAAGAAGGACGGTCTTAACAAAGAAATAAAACGGTACGAAAATAAAAGAAAACGTTCGACGCCTTGAAATTCAATACAAAACTTTACAGCAAGTTCATTTATCTTTCACCCTTAAAAGAAAACTACAGACTGCACTTTATTGCTTTGTTCTTATTTTAACTTCTTTATTGAACGTTTTTAACGAGGGATTGACATGCGATTAAAAATCTTTTTACAAGATATCATTTGTTCTATCTTGCCAAAAATCAATCATGAAATTTCCGGAATATCCTGTGTTGTGGGTGCGTTTACAATCATAGTAAGATACACAAATACTCAAACCCGGAACAACTACTTTGTAGGTCATAAAAATATATGTTCTGTGCGGGGATCGAGCCCGCGACACGCAACACAGCAGTCGATCATTCAGCCAACCGTGCCGTCAATATTATCATACCATATTAGTCATTTCCCAACTATGCTGGGTACAGCTTTTATTCTTACTAAATGCATCAGATTTTATTTTTATTGGGACAAACCCACCACACCATTCCCAAACCACTGCAACTCCTGAAAGCCATAATCAACAGTGGCAACCACCAGAAAAGCGCCGAGACAATGAAGCTCAACGTGTCCCGGAGAATGAGTTTACCTGTCTTGGATTCTGAAACGAAATTAATCAGAAAAGAATAGTGGACGAGTAGGAAAAATAATTTTCCACTTAGGGAAGTGGAAACATATTTTTCCTACTCGTCCACTATTTCTTTGTATTGTCGGTTTTGTTCTGTCTCCTGCTTGCATGGAGGGCCATGCAAGCAGGGGACAGAACAAAACAAGGCCAATAGGCACAAATGGACATTACAACTGGGAGAAGTCCAGTTGCCTAGCACCACGGGTAAAAATGACTACTAATATTAATGGGTCCTAATTTGTGAGCTGCTATATTTGAATCCAATAATAGGTATGGCAAAAGATGATCTGATTGCCAGTATTTTACATGGATTATGGTTTCATATTTTTCGTTATCGATACCCCTTGGTACTTAAGGGCGCATAACCAGAAAGTTGGCAACGTCGCTAATAGCTGTCAAATATTTATAATGTTTAATTAATTTGGTAATGTTACTGTATGGAAATAAGAATTATGGCTCTGTAGTGCACTAGAAAACTGATATAGGAATTCAATAAAAACACTGAATTTGATGTTGTAACCGTTTCAGGTGTACAAAAGGCATTTGGAATGTTTCTAAATGCTTTTTTACGTCTAAAAGTATATATTCGGTGTTACGATAATAATGATTGCATTCCTTCATAAATTTTTTAGTGCACTACTGAGCCATAATACTTATTTCATACAGTAAATTTGTAAAATGAATTAAAACTTGTAAATATTTGACAGCCATTTGCGACGTTGCCAACTTTCAGAATATGCGCTCTTAAGACTGGTTGGCAGATATTCAGGCCACCCGTGACGACTATCAGAGGTTGATTAGTAATTGATAAGAGTGGACGTATTCGATTCACAGAGAGGACGCTTAATTCCCAGCAGTGGGAATATTATAGACTTATGACATTGAAAAAGCTGGCTATTTTATTAGAAATGTAGAACCTTATCAAGCCTTAAAATCTTTTTAAACCGATTTTCCAGCAAACATTTCAAATTGATTGGCAAGTTAACAAATTCCTCTAATTTTTTATGTCTGCCGCCAGAGGTCGTGACACGGTAAGCAACTGTTTGACTACAAAGTTTCGGTTGCGTGTGATAAAATGAGGTTAGTTTGAAACATTAATTTGGTGTAACGTTTGTTTGGAACGTGAAGTGAATGCGCGGTGTAAACGGTGCATATAATAAAATACAACTTTTTGTGTAAAACTTTTTGGTTAAATTAAGTTAGTAGATTTCATTTAAGAGGATCGTCTACGGAGCGCTCGTCCATACTAAAAGAGAAAACGTTTTCCTACCCCTAAATGTTATCCTCTCTATGATTTTTTAGAATGCTTCTGACATAGTAAAAAACTAGGTTTATAGGTTTTCTTTTTTTTCAAAAGTAACTCTTAGGCGCCTGTAACTTTCAAACTATTATAAATTTAAAAAAAAGAAAACCTATAAACCTAGTTTTTTACTGTTTATGTTTGTTATGTTTTGAATTTTTTTTTCATTTCTTGAAAGAATGAATGATGTGATTGACTGTGATACACGCTTGCCTAGAACCACCTATTCACTCTTGACCTCAAGACCCCAAGGTCGAGGTCCTTTTTTAATCGTGGCAAAATCATCAAATGAGTCCTTTATCCTAACGATAGTCGCCCTGGGTGGGCGGCGATGAAAGGGACAGTCAGACTCGTACTGACTAAAATCCACGGTGTACTTTAATAGCCCTTTACGTTACAAAAATCGGTCGCTAAGTTGTATCGTTATCAAATTCCTTTAATAGATTTTCAACTTCATTTCGAAAGCAGACAGGTTGATAATCTATTAAAGAAATTTGGCATCAATTAGACTTAACGACCGATTTTTGTCGTTATATAACGTGTAACGTTAATGGCGCAAAACCTCTCGTGGGGTAACTCAGCTCATGACTGTTACTGAACAATGTTTGATCAAAAAAATTTGGAAAAAAAATAAAAATAAAACTTTTTTTCATACAAAATGAGAAATTGATCGAGCCCATCAGTAAGAAAAATATTTTTTTATTTATTTTTTTTCCAAAAGTTTTTGATCAAATATTGTTCAGTAACATGGGCTGAATTACCCCACGAGAGGTTTTGTGCCATTAACGTTACACATTGTATATAATAATAATAATAATATTCCACAATTATCACACAACGCCATCTAGTCCCAAGCTAAGCAGAGCTTGTGTTATGGGTACTAGACAACTGATAAACATACTTATATATTTCTAAATACATACATATTATAGATAAATTACGCCCAGACACAGAAAAAATGATCATGCTCATCACACAAACATTTGTCCTGGGTGGGAATCGAACCCACGACCTCCGGTATAGCAGTCAGGGTCACTTACCACTAGACCAACAGGCCAGTCGATATGTCGAGACTGCAGGACCTGGATAGTAGTAGTCGTAAGGTTTATTTTCGTAACGTTTAAACCGCACGTTCGTGCAAGTGTTTTAAATAATTCGTGGTATGTGTTTAAGGTATTGTTAAAAATTGTAAAGTATGTTTTCATTTATCAAATACATGTTTTGTGTTCTCCTCAAGGGATTGGTTGACACGCTATGTCAGCCACTATGTGTACATAGTTTGTTTTTACACTTGCGTGCTTCATTTCGTATGTCTGGTAGTAAAGTACTTATGAAAGATAATTACATACTAATTACAGAAAAGTCGAAAGTAACAACGATGGTCAGCCTTGTAACCTTAATTTTCGGGGTATCAAAATTATCAAGTGAGTCCTCCCTTTGTGAAATGGAAAGGACTGTCAGAGTCTTACTGACTTAAAATTCAACATGTTCAGTCTGTTGCCAGAGTCGCAGTCTCCTTTTAAGAGAGTCTTATAAGCTCCTTTATAGCTGAACAGATACTGACGTGGCGTTCTATAATAGCTATGGTTGAAAAGAGGGAATTCATGTTAATTATTTTGGATCTTGATGCGATCACAGCCGCAGATAAAAACTTATATTAGATTAATCTGTTGATTGTTAATAATAACATTTTATTACCTAAGTTTTATCTTAGTTATTTTTGTGCCGGTACACCTACATTTTTCTTTTCTAAATGTAATTATAAAATATTCTCCAGTCCTTTCCTAAAGCAACTAGAGCCAAAAAGGCATTTCGTAATTAAAATTCCTTTTTTGTTCGCATTCCACGCTCGTCAACCTAAATCTCTGAAAAAAATAAACAGGCTTTCTGTTCTGAACAACATGAAGTAGATTTGTTTTAAACTAATTACACTTTTTTACTCAAAGTTGCCGGGAAAACCGTCTTGCAAATGGCGCCCGAAACAGGACTAATTTATGCCTTTTATTACTGACTAGTAGCAACAAGATTTTGGAGTGTTTTTCAATGTAATGTAATGGTAATAGCTGTATCGATCTTCAAGGTTAAGTGATTCCTACAGCGATCATGGGCCACGGGAATATGACCAAGTAACTTATAAAAATAAATTTCTCAAAGGAGTCTGTAATTCTATTTACCAAAAGAGAGTCACTTTTTTGTAAAGGACATGAAGCAGACGTATATTTAATACTTATCACTCGTTTCTGTTCATAATTTTGAAAAACAAAATAATTGGCGCCCAACTGAGACCACAGTCTTGCAAATGGCGCCCAACGTGGGACTATCTTTTTTTTTCTTTTTAGCAAGGTAAATTCATCAAATGAGTCCTACCACTCAGGGCAGGGCGGGAGGTACTGCCAGACTTGTACTGAATAAATTCCACGGTGTCGTTCAATAGCCCTTTGCATTCCGGGGTCACGGTATTCGTTAGTCCCGCGACCCCGGCAGGCTCTGGCCCTCTAAGCCCCCATTATCGTACAGACACTCTTTGAGGCGCGCGTGGAACACAACGCGCCGTCGACCGGTTTCTTATACCTATTCTTACTGAAGACAGTAATGATGTTATTTCAGAGTAAATTACTCAAGGAGATTTTGGTTAAATAATAAATTTGTCACCTAACGCTTTCAGAGGCCAATCCATGGGAGTTGACCTAACTAAACTGCAAAAATAAGACTGTAATTTCATTTACCTAGAGAGTCATGTCTTTATAAACAAAACGGACCAGACTATTGTTTGAAACTAATTACACTATTTTGCTCAAACTTTTGCAAACAAACCTTTTTGGCAACTGGGACAAAACTCATGAAGAATAATTAAAAAAGTAATGCTTGGGATGGGATGATTTTAAGCTTATAAAACCTTATTATTATTTAAAACCATAAAGTACATTATTTCATAGTCGTTTTTTTTAGTTTATGTGCATTGTGCTTTGTGATAATAATATAACCTGTAGTGTATTCTTTCATGTTACCCATATGGTAACATAAACGTATTGTAGATCATTAAAATTTTGTAATTCTTAGGTTGGTATTCAAAGACAGATTAGGCTACAAATTCTCGTTTCGAATGCAAAACGAGGATTCAGTTTGAATGCTGCAAAATTCTCGTTAAATCTTAATAAAACGTATAGGTACAGTTTTTTAAGCTTCTTGAGGATTAAACGAAAATTTTATATAAAACAGAAGAGAGTTTTACATAAAACTCTTAATAATTTTATATTATCTATTAAATAAAATATCCATAACATAACATGAAAAAATTCATGACGTCAATAATGGAAATCCGTAAAAAAAATCATAACTAAGAATTCTCTTGGAAACTAGACCCTGTTAAAATAATAAATCAATCATCTTTTAACATCATTTGTAATAAGATTTGCGCCTTTTCTTAGAAGCATTGGAATCAATTATCGGGTCCCACGTTGTGCGCCAATACGGTTTATTGACATTTCTTGATCTTATTATCGCGACGATGAAAAAAATGTTATTTGGGCGTTTTATTAAGACATTTTCCTTCTTACAAATTTTGTTAGTGAAAGCATGAGATCATTTTAGTTATTCTCGAGGGATAGGTTATGCACCTACATAAACTAGGTATTGTTAAGTTTGATATAATCAGGGGTTCAGTGGAATATGTTGTAAATATAACAGACTTATCACCAAACGTGCAAAAAATCAGTCTCCGTAGATACTCTGAATTATATCTTATGACAAATCAATAATAACCAAATAATTAAACTCTTATACTTTGCCAAGCATTTTAAATTGATGAATATTATTATATTACATCATCAAGATTATAGAAAGCCCAAAACAATCGGTCTATACGAAAAAAATCTAAAGGCATTTTATTCAAATTAAACTTAAATAACGTCAAAAATTAAATAAGACAGCCCTCAAAACGTCCATTCGAGAAACCATTGAAAGATTTTGATATAAATCTTACACCTAAAAAATTGCACATACCACCATAATATTTTTGCCCAGATACCAAGGTCAAATGTGTTGTTTTTACTGGTCATTACCATGCAAGGTTATTTTCAGAGAACCGATATTTTTACGCCGTTAACATTTCAGGGACGGTAGACATGGAAACCTTTTGCGAACCTCGATCAGCTTAGCTTAAAAAAAAAACGAAAATAGCCACACTTTCCCTCTATTATGAATTCATACCTTTTCATCCCAAATCGTATAAGATTTTATAATATTGGATATGACACGCGTGGTTACTTTTGGTACTGAGATGGCAGTTCCTGTGTTGGAATAATCTTGGTATTTGCGCGGTTTTTTTCTTACAAATAATGGAACTTTAGACATGTTTAGATGGATTTAGAGTCACTTAACTAGCAATGGAAAGAGTTTTTTGTGTGATAAAATCCGGAACGAGGATATTTGCCGTAAAACCAGTCTTCGACATAGCTCTGATTTGCAAGTTGAATTGACAATGGACAGGCCACATGATTTGTAGATCTGACAACCGATTGGCAAGAAAATTTCTCGAATAGCAAAGCATATCTGGTTTTAGCACCAAACATTCGATATGTATAATTACTGGAAAACCAATTTCAACCGATAAGAAATCTTGGAAACCGAGTCGGTGACGTAAAGCCGGCCATTTTCGCCCGTAACCTCCAAGCAGGCCATATAATTTGCAATATTCCTACATATTGTAAAAATGAATACATTTGGGACTTGGTCCAGTATCTAATATTCAAATTTTTTGCTTCAACTCCGCGGTCAAGCAGGTAGTTGGACCTTGGCGCGTTAAATATACAGGGACTGTTTGACCCAAAAGTTTGTCATGACCCTCAGATTTTTAGGGTTCCGTAGTGAAATGGTAATAATAATGACATGACACAACATATCGGTCTGTGTTTGAAAAAATAATAAAAAACAATGTGTTTTAGGAATGGTTTTCTTTATACATGTAAGTGAGAGACATAATTAAATGTAATTTGAGATAATAATTATCATCGTAGCATAAAAGTGTATTACATATAAATGCATAATAAAAAATTGTAATCATTATAAAGTGTTTCTTTTTTTCAATGGTTTGGGAGATGACCATGTTCGTTTCGAAAAAAATTAATAGGTACGTTTTTTTTTCGTAAAAAACAATAAAAAAATACAACCTCATTTTGCTTTTTTATCCTGACTACGGAACCCTCAACGTCTGTGGTCAACGAACTTAGATGTTTTTTGTGGAGCAAGCTTTTCTGAGGATGCTCGTAAAAAAGTTATATTTTTTCTGTTATGTTGTAAACTTTTTAATACTGTGGATTACTTTTTCCTCTGAAGTAGGTACGTGGAATTATAAAAATGGCGTAGGTATATTTTTTCTTCAAGTAATTTTATTCCTTTTTTTAACGTGGTAAATTTATCTAATGTTGTCCTCCCGCCCAGAGTGGAGCGGGAAAGACTGTCAGACTCGTACTGACTAAAATCCGCGGTGTTCAACAGGATTTTACTGAATCACCGTACTGCTCCTTTTTAGTCATCATCATTTCAGCCTATTGCCGTCCACTGCTGGACATAGGCCTCTCCCAGGGATATTTATTTTGTAAGTTGGTTAAAAAAAAAAACACTTTTACACGTCACAACCAATTTATTTTTAAAGCCAGATGAGGCCGGTGTTTCGTACCTTCCTACTCTGAGAAGAAACAGCCGAAACAAACTCAGAGGTCACAGTCTCTTTTAAAGTCGAGACATTGTTTTGTTCAGGTCATACGAGGATCATGCGGGTATCTGAGATGGTCTTTTGAGGAAAAAACCGCACAGATTTGAGTGGACCTGTCCAGTCAGTACAAGCATTTGTCGGTTATCGTGTAGCTCGACTCATAACACAAGGAGCTCAACGACACGACGAACAATACTAAAGAAAGGACATTTCGGTAGGCCGCACGTACTCAAATTGTCAGACATTATAATTATTATAAATCAAAAGCAAAACTTCCCCACATTCATCCTCGCATTTACAACGATACAGTACACAAATAAAAAATTGAAAATAAAATAGAATAAAATTAATGTCGTGGTAAAAAAAAAAAAAAAACAAAGTTACAAAGTAACCCACGTCAGATTGTATAAACATAAAATAAAATAATATAAAAAATGTCAAATTGTATAAAATAAAATAAAAATGTCAAATTGTATAAAAAGAAAGGAACAAATAACAAAAACAGACAAAGTGGTAAATAAATTAAAAAAAAAACTGTTCTACATTATTACAGCGCCACGGCACACGATCTCCCGCTTTTTTCATCCAGCCACTGCCAGCCACCTTCTTCAGATCATCTGTCCATCTTGCCGGGAGTCGTCCCACCCTACGTTTACCTACACGCGGTCTCCATTCGAGAACCTTCCTACTCCACCTTTCGTCGTTTCCGCTTATTCCCAACTGCTCAACTAGAAACTGCTCTACTCCTATTTGACAAGGGGCCTGGCCGTCTTCTCGTTTTTTGTCTTATTTTATTTTATTAAATAGGAACAACAAACAGCTACACAATGTGATATTACTACATAGTAACATTTTAACTTAAATAATAATGTGGGCTACATTATTATACAGCGTTGTTCACAGATAACCGTGATCAGGGTTGGAAAAAAAAACAGTTTTTTTTTCAAATTTATAAAACAAACAGTTTAAAATGTTTTAAACAAGTGTTATTTTTTGTTTTTTTTTTAGTTTCTGGCTTTTTTTCATTTTTTTTTTCATATTATTTATCGATGTCTAAACGTATAAATCAATCATGTTTCATTTCTAGACTACATCTTTTCAAATTCGCCCTATGTAATTAATTTTTTACAAAAAATTATCAACTGAAAAAAACATGCGATGTTTTTTTTCTAATATTTTTAAGAATTATTTCATAACCATGCCAATAAAAGTTATAATATATGACATAGCAATGGCATAGACTCAAATGGTTTTATGTCAAGCTATTTAGACTCCTGAATATTAATTTATTTTCATTTTATATGCATTCATCCGACTTGAAAAGTAGTTGAAACGGGTAATAAAAAACACTGTTTAATTTCAAACTGTTTTAAGCAGGTGTTTTAAAACAACTTGTTTTAATCATGCCAACCCTGACCGTGATTGAACACATTTTTAAAATGCTAGGGAATAGATATTCGTGTATGACAGTTTTTTATAACCAGTATAAAACAGAAATCTTAAAACAGAAGTCTTAGTTAATATTTCTCCGTTTCTCCACTCCACAGCTTCGCTCCACTCTTGTGGACAAGCAGCCTTACATGATACTCTAACTGCATGGCGAGAATCAACAAACACATCGTAATGCGGGCTCTAACCAATGGTTTCGTCTAAACCAGTAAACTTGGCGTATCATGTACGAAAGTTGGCAGTTATCCCGCTAAGGCAGCGGCTCCCAAACTGTTTTTGACCTAAAGCCATTTTGATTTCTTTACTGAACACAGGAACAGTAGGTAAATGAGGATAAATAAAATAAAAAAAGAGCGAGTCTACAAGTAGTGATTTGTAAAAACGCCACACAACTTCAACTTAGACTTTCACATGGTGGATAATAATTTCCGCAGAATAAATAGACTTGTTCCGCTAAAAGTTGCTTAATTTTGCTGATCTACTTAAAGACACATCTAGAAATTTATAGATTGAAAAAAAAAACGATAGGTAATAATCTTGAGAATATTCCAGAAAGAAAAAACGTTTATTAGCACATGCCACAAGTGCACACAGTATCACAGAGAAAAAAAGAAAAATAATTTATAGCTAAACAATTTTTTTAAAGTAAAATTATATTATTATCTTCTACAAGTTTTGTATCAAACTATTTCCCATTGAATTTTTGTCTTGGTGGAAACAAGGGGTTAGAAGATATTGTTATTTTAAATTCGAAGTTGCCTAAAATGAATTTCACACATTCTAAGGAATACATTTTTACAATACTTGAGAACCACTGCCCCGAGGGGACGTGTGGGTATGAATGTTTAACAGGCAACGTTCGTGTGATGAGCCATGTGTCTGTGTCATGTTTGTGTCATGTCTCTTGGGCATTTTGGCTTTTGTCTTTTTTGATAATTGAAGATAGGAAATTGGAAGGGGATTGAAACTGAATGGAGGCGCTTAACTCGGTTAGAGACGCAGTCGAAAATACGTTGATTTTTAATCGAAAATACAAGTATCCTGTATTTCATTGCAAGATCCAAGATAGTTAAATTCATTCTCCAGGACAAGTCGAGATTTGGGTCGCGGGACCAACGAGTAACCGTGGCCCCGGAACGTAAAGGGTTATTGAAGTACACCGTGGATTTTAGTTAGTACATGTCTGACAGTCCCTCCCGTCTTGCCCTGGGTGGGAGGACTCATTTGATGATTCGACCACGTAAAAAAAAAAGATTCAAATCCCGATCGCGTTCTGTTGCGTAATTATTATTTTTTGTTAAGGTCATTAGGTACAGACGCAAACAAAAGCTACTCCAATCTGTCAGTTTTTTTCAATTAAACATGAAGTTTTTGTAATTGTGATGAAGTTGAAAATCTATTACAGAAATTGGACAGAGGACTTATTATGAGTTTTCAGTTATTCTGACGTAATGTAAACTGGAACTTTGACATTTTCAAATTGATAAACAAGGAAAATATTAGTTCCTATTTCGCGCACCAAAGGCGCTGTTCCATTTTTCCATACAAGAAGCGCTGTAAATACTGGAAAGACGCTGTAAAGTAAAATAGTGAAAACTCGTGATAAGGGTACAGATTGTGTAGCTTGATATGCTGTCATCAATAAAAAACACTCACCCACAATTCTTTAAACCGTGACAAAATAAAAAATGTACTTGAATATGAACTACGATCGATACAACTATTAAATTATTTACAAACCTTGAACCGTATATATGTACTTTTCGACGTTTAAAATCAAATCAGTTGGAATAGCTTGTTGAAGGCAAAAGTGATAGCTAGGTTTTAGAAGCGGAAATCGCTTTAACTAAACGTTAAAGCGATTTCCGCTCTTTCCGCTTTAGCTAAGTTTAATATTCCGTTGATAAATATTTTAAACTAGCTGGCGCGGCAAACTTCGTACCGCCTATAACTAACGTCACTCAATTGTTTTACGAATATTTTGTACAGGAATATAGAAAAGTGTTGTTTTTAGACTTTTTCAGCCAATCTTATATTTTTTTCTCTCCGTAAGAACCATTTTCGTACTTCAAGGAATATAGTAAAAAAAGAATTAGCGAAATCGATTCAGCTGCTCTCGAGATAATAAAAATGGATCGCTGAATGTGTTGCTAAACTCATTTTTATTATACTGTTACGAGCTGGGTATCGGGATAATATAATTAACACCAATTAAAACCAAATAAACTTTATTTACACACGAATTACTAATTAAAACAATCACTAAATACTACTACTCAACACTAAACACACTTGCACTCACTTAATCACAAGTAAAAGTCACTTAGAGATCGCTTCGAGTTGCCTCGAAGTCAAAACCAGACTGACTGAGGTCGCCGATCGGCGCCCTATTTATATCCCGGCTGGACCCACTAGATGTTTCTAGAAGATGGTCGAATAATCTGGAAACATCCATAGACTTCGACATAAACCCATACCTTCTGGAACATTCCAGGACCATCTCGAAATATCTAGAACAGGGTAGAATTTTCTAGAAACTTCCAACCTTCAGTAGAATTGTCGAGAACCTTGTGGAACTTTCGAGAAGCTTATAGATAGGTCTCGCAATTTGATCGACGTTATGTATAGAAGATAAAACAAGAAGATATTTACTTGATAGTTACAACCTTGGAGTCTTTTTTTATCGTAGTCAAATCATCAATTAGTCCTCCCACCCAGTGCGGGATTGAAGGAACTATCAGACTTGTACTGACTAAAAGCCTTAGCCTTTCACGTTCCAAAGTCACGGCAGGCCTGGCGCACTCCGCCGTGTAGCACCGTCCACGGTGCGCCCTTGAACATGCGCCCTCCTGATTCAGCGCACCGGACTCCTTATCAATTTGGTCACCACAGCTTTTTATTACCATCTGCCGCCTTCGGGCTTGCCACCGGGGTGGTTATTGGTATTAATAGGTGGCATTTACCACCCTAGTGGTCAATGTACCAGTACGTAATTAGATTCATCGCCCTTTCGTTATAAAAGAGGGTTTATTCGCATTACGTATTGGACATTATCAGTAGAAATTGGAATCAACCATCACCCCGGTAGCAAGCTTTAACGTGGCGGATGGGCACTTGCTGAGTATGACAGCGACGGCTGAGTTTTCTATTCCATTTAAGAAAATAAAAAACTTACTTACATCATACAAGTATTTGCTCTGTGCCTGAATTGAACAACTGCAACCACCCACTTTTTATTCAAAATCAAAATCAAAATCAAAATCAATCAAAATCAAAGTATTTATTTCAAGTAGGCCAGTTACAGGCACTTTTGAATTGTCATAGACAATCAAAGGAATATTATTAAACACTACAAAAGTTATGGTGCTACAGTCCCAGTCACAAGACATAAAAACTGTGAAAGTACCGTAGATGCCCGTTCCAAGAAGTAGATCTCTATGGAGAAGAACGTGCAAGAAACTCCATGGACACTCTTTTTAGATCGCCAGAATAATTACAGAACCTTTGTTACATCATTCATTTGAGGTGGTACACTATGTGAGAACGATGTAGCAAGTTTTTGATTAAAAGTGTCCAGAGTAACAATTAAAACAAAGACAATTCAAAACAAAATGATCAATAATAATTATTAAAATAAACCGTGGCAG
Source organism: Agrotis clavis (assembly GCA_954870645.1). Classification (NCBI taxonomy): domain Eukaryota; kingdom Metazoa; phylum Arthropoda; class Insecta; order Lepidoptera; family Noctuidae; genus Agrotis; species Agrotis clavis. The sequence continues at coordinate 16,867 of CATPAA010000049.1, forward strand.
CTAAGAGATGACCAGTCTCAACTGACAGCGCCCGTTCACGAACATGACACATGCATCAGCACCATTCAGCTCAACCATTTTGGAGGGAGCTAAATGATCCGACACACGCGCCACCATCAGCGAGACATTTGAGTGAGCATGACACAATCTCAGCCGCCAGGGTCATTCAAGTCAACAAGAGACGTAGGTACTCAGTGAATGACAGCTCCGAAGCACATAGTACTCACACAATGTCGGCCATGAAACTATATAATACAAGGAAGATTGAATCTATACAATGCAATACAGTTGTACAGTCTTCAGTAGCTCCAACAATGGTATTAAGTATACTTCCAATATCAATTTATTTGTACATTCACTGTCTCATGGAGCAGGACCAGCATGGAGCCAAGCATTATCATCAGCGATATAGTCGCTCAGTTTGTAATATGCCTGCTTACACAGTGTGCGTTTAATGCATGTTTTGAATTTCGTTTCATTCAGTTCAAGAACGTTTTGTGGTAGCTTATTATAGCATTTTAAACAGTACCCCATGAAAGAAGAGTCTACTTTGGCGAGTCTGAAGCCCGGCTGAACTAATTGGTTCCTACTTCTAGTATGATAATTATGTCTGTCACCTCTTTTAGAGAAAAGATGCAGATTTTTTCTAACGTACATTATATTTTCATAGATATATTGACAAGGTACCGTCAGGATGTTAATTTCCTTAAACAGTTCTCTTAGAGAATCGCGCCTACGGAGATTATATATGGCTCGAATAGCTCTCTTTTGGAGAATAAAGATTGACTCGATGTCAGCCGCCCTTCCCCACAATAAAATGCCATACGACATTATACTGTGGAAGTAACTAAAATAGACAATTCTCGCAGTATCAACGTCTGTGAATTGACGAATCTTCCAAAAAGCATATGCTGCTGAACTTAATCGCCCCGCAAGAGTTGTAATATGAGGGCCCCATTGTAGCCTTGAATCAAGTGTTATACCCAGGAAAACCGTTTTATCGACGAATTCTAGTATCTCATCATCCAACACTATGTCATAATTACTATTTTTAACATTTGGTAAGGCAAACCTAATGCATTTAGTCTTGTTTCCATTTAATACTAAATTGTTTGCTGTGAACCAATTATGGATCTGACGCAGTGTATTATTGACATCGTCTAGATTCTGGGCTCGCCTACTTATCTTAAAAATTAGGGAAGTGTCATCAGCAAATAACACCATATTGTGTAGTTGATTTTTAAGTAAATAGGGTAGATCGTTTATATATACAAGAAAGAGGAAAGGACCCAATATTGAGCCTTGTGGAACTCCCATTTTAACTGTTAAACCCTGTGAATTTACACCATTTATCTGAACTTGTTGTTGTCTATCACACAAATAAGATTTTACTAAACTAAGAGCAAGTTGACCTAATCCGTAATGCTCAAGTTTTGAAAGTAATGTATCGTGATTAACGCAATCAAATGCTTTGGAGAGGTCACAGAATATTCCTATGGCGTCTTGTGCCTCTTCCCATGCAGTATATATGTGCTTCAATAGGGTGACACCGGCGTCAGTTGTACAACGTCCCTTGGTGAAACCATACTGCTGATCGTGTAAGATTTTGTAGGTGTTGAAGTGGCTAAGCATCTGATTTAGCATTACTTTCTCAAATATCTTGCTAAAGACTGGCAACACGGATACTGGTCTATAATTGTTAGTATCTTTGGAGTCCCCAGATTTAAAAAGAGGCACGACTTTACTGAACTTCATCAAATCAGGGAAAACTCCTTGATCCACACACAGATTAAAAATTAATGCCAAATATGGCGCTACAGTTTCCACAATGCCTGTACAAACTTTGATAGACAATCCCCATAAATCTTCGGTCACTTTAATTTTGATTTCCCGGAAAGCTTTAATAACTGTCATAGGGTTTATATGTTTAAACTTAAAATCAGCCGGGCTGCCAGAAACGTTCGCCTTTAATAAAGCTATTGAAATATCAGGTGAGGAATTTAGAGCCTCCGTAGTCCTTACCGGTATATCAGTAAAGAATTTAACAAATTCTTCAGCTACTTCCAGATTTGAGCTTATAGGACCACAAGATGTCTGCAAAGCATAGTTAGTGTTGGGCTTTTTTTTCCTGCCAGTCTCGTTATTTATAACTTTCCAAACCGTTTTTATTTTATTTTCTGACGATTTGATCTTATTGCTAATATGCATGGCTTTAGCAGCTTTGCAAGTATTTTTAAAAATTTTTGAATAGGCACCGATATACTTATTAAAAGTTTCAGTGTTAATGATTGGCTTAAGGCCATACAGTTCAAATAGTCTTTCCCTACTTTTCCTAATACCCCTAGTCGCCCAGTCACTAAATACAAATTTGGGGTCAATGGTTTTTGTTTTCTTTTCAAAAGTTTTATTGAATTCAGTATGAACTATTGAAAAGAAATTAGCATAAAATTTATTAACATTCATATCGTCCATACTCATTACACTTAGCCTGTTTTGTAGGCAATTATTAAAGCTATTTAATTTGGCAGCCGTTATTGGTCTAAATTTAATTTCAAGTTGCTGCTTAGTTGTAATACATCTAAAAGTTACCATTTGTCCGCTATGATCAGATGGCAGACAATTAACAATAGCCTTATCCAAATAATCACAATTACAAAAAACATTATCAATACAAGTAGCAGAAGATGGAGTTACTCTTGTTGGTTCTGCAAAAATATTAGTCAAATCAAATGATTTAAAAAGATTTAATAATCTACTGCTATTTGAATTTTCTTCTAAAATATTGATATTAAAATCGCCACAAATTATTACAGATTTATTCCTGACTACAAGCTTTGCCAGAACATCTTCCATTATAGATTCAAATAGTGAAAAATTTTGATAGTTCGGGGGTCTGTATACACACACTATTACATGCTTATCTAGCTCAACACAAGACAGTTCGATGCAATGTTCAACCGAGAGACCTACTATGTCATTACGTTGATTAAATTTTAAAGAATTTTTAACTAATATTAGGGAACCTCCACGCAGCAAATTTTTACGATTAAAACAACTCCCCACAGTGTAGTTTTCATAATTAAGTATCATTTGGTAGTCCTTTAACCAATGTTCGGTAAAGCAGATTGTATCATACATGGTTTTTTCTAAAAACATTTACTGGTTTTTTTTACTGGTTTACATTATTTAATGGTAGGTTCGCTTTTGCCCACTATATCGCCGGATGGTAAGGCAAGATGTGGTTGACGGTGTTACCTAGAAGTAACCTGTTCACTCATGACTTGAAGACGCCAAGGTTATAGCTGTCGGTAAATACAGGAAATTGTGTTAGGGATACCTTCAGTGTATTGTAATCCCTTTGTACTTCACTACCACTTCAAAGCCTTGTCATAGTACCCGTTAGATCTATGTCACAAACAGATAGATTGTCAACACAAATAATCTCATCCAGATTCCGCATACAAGGCAACCTATGCGCGCCACACGTTGGTGCATTTGTCATTACATAACTTCTTCTAAATATAATGCCAACCAAATTATTCTTAAGACAAGTCTAAAAACTGTTAGCTTCACTTCGGCTTTAGTGTTTGGTTGCCACTGACGTGATCAAAACGAATATCAACAACAAAGGCAAACGTGCGGTAAATGGGAATCTATAAATGGAATCTTTTACAAAGCCAAACGCTTGCCGAGGTTGCGGGTTTGTCTAAAAAGGTTACCGAGATCCTAGAGCGTAAAGGAAAATTGAAGGAGTACGGTGGATAGTCAGTATTAATCTGTCTGCTCATTCAAGGCGGAAGGACTTTTGATGATGTAAACACGTTACAAAAACAATGTTTGCCATGTGTGCGGAATCTATAGGAGGTAAGGTGTGGTTGTCAATCACTCCCCGTATCATCAAGAATTCCTGAACTAGTATCCGGATATTTGCGGCTAACTGACCACTGTGTTACTATGTGCAGTGAGCTGGGTAGCTTTTGATGTCAGTAGACTAGTTAGTGGATCGCTGACTACACTGTGCATAGGTTTTATAACAAGCCACATTTGCAGCTATGAGACACAGTAATAGTAATTATATTTATGGTTAAATGTTAGTATGTCAATAACATAATATCTGTAAGCATAGCATTTTGAGGGCTTACTTTGAATTCTAATAAACAAAATAGCGTATTAGAATAGACGATTTTATAAAAAAAATAGTGCGAAATTAAATATTTAAGCCATATTTTTTCTTTTCTCACGTAAATCAAAATTTACGAACATACAATGCTCATAAAAATCACAAAACTTCATTCTTTCGGTTTAATTTTACAGGCATTATGACGTCACAACCCCCCACTAACGAATTGCGAAGCATTTTATCTTTGTCAATATTCATTGATTTTCAAAAACAAAAAATACGTGTTCATTATTTTATACTCTAACTCATGGACCAAACATATTTTCAATGTATATAATTATGCAATAAAGTACCCTAATTCTTTCATGTTAAGGAAAATTACGTAGGTACGTATTAGTGGACGCGAACGAGGAACTATTTTTATCCATAAAATTAACGTCAAAGTCCTCGTGACGTGAGACGTGAAAACTCGTGATCGCCTCTATAATTTTCTTCATGGGAAAGAAGCACATGTGTTCTAAGTTTTGAATATAATTGTTGGTCAAAGTAAGTATCAATTACAGACTAGAAACTAAAGTTACTCGCATTTATAGACAACATTTTTATCTATGTGTGTAATGTCTGGTCGCGGGACTAACGAATTACCGTGACCCCGGAACGTAAAGGGCTATTGAAGGACGGTCAGTACGAGTCTGACAGTCCCTCCCGCTCTGCCCTGGGTGGGAGGACTCATTTGATGACCTTACCACGCTAAAAAAATGTGTGTAAGTATGTTCAAAGTTTTATTTTTGTACATTACGATCAACATACTGTCATAAATAGAAGTTCTAACTGATTAAAGCCTCTAGCGCGAGCCAGCGATATACGTATACGTTATGTAAAAACATAAAATTATTTTCCGCAAGTTCTCCTTTTTGGAAAGTCGAGTAAAAATACCCCTATCTTCGAATAATTGGAACAGGTCTATTGCAAAAAGTTGGGTCCTCGTTTAACCCTAACATTACTTACACCTGCTACTATTATGTTACTAAAAATTCCAGAAGAAACTTTTCCACAATGTTATTATCATACAAAAGTCCACTGCCTCGTCCGAATTGAGAACCTCCTCCTTTGTTTGAAGTCGGTTAAAAATAAAACGTAAAAATCTTTTCTGCTTCACTGTCCAATGGGGGTTGAACGTGGAACAAATATATAATTATGTAAGAAATAAAATTCCACTTTCAACCCTCAGGGGTTGAATGTGGAAACGTTTTAGGGTCGAACGCGGAAGAGGGTAGAAAATCTTGGGGGATGAACGCGGAATAAACCCGTGTGATGTTATTTGTGACATTCCCAGCTGTCACTTGTTTCCTTCATGACAAGACGCATCGCGGTCACTTTGGCATACCGAATATTTTTTACACCGCGTTTAATGGCGTGATTTGCACTTTGTCTTGCGTTCGCACTTGGTGTTATTCGCGGTTCGTACCATTCGCAGTTGGTCCCATTCGTGCTTCGTCCCATTCGTTGTTGGTCCCATTGGTGCTTCGTCCCATTCGCAGTTGGTCCCATTTTCGTGCTTCGTCCCATTCGTAGTTGGTCCCATTCGTGCTTCGTCCAATTCGTAGTTGATCCCATTCGTGCTTCGTCCAATTCGTAGTTGGTCCCATTCGTGGTTCGTGCCATTTGCACTGAACAGAAGTCGGTGGCTAATTAGCTTATTCATAGGCAGCCGCTTCTTATTTTTACCCGACTGCGCGAGGGTTTATTATAAGAAGCGGCTGCCTATGAATTAATTAATTAGCCACCGACTTCTGTAATGGTACGAACCACGAATGGGCAAAACGATGCAATGGTTAGGCTATTTTTAGTCTAACCATTGCATCGTTTTAGACTGGAAGTCGACCCCAAAATAATTGGGAAAAGTGTAGAAAGTCGCAAGTCTCACGTCCAATGAACGTTTTTCTCACAGAATTATTAAAAACAGGAGAAGTGGCAAGGGGGCGTGTCGTTGACTACGTGGTGCTGAGCGTTTTGGCCAGCTATTGACTTGGACTACTTTATTTTTGTTTCTTATATTACTCCGACTGTATTGTTTTTCATTAAATACATTGCTCTTTTACAACCACCTCTGGCTGACTGACTGACTGGACAAGCAATGTAAAACTGACATAACGATACCGCATCAAGCCGTAATGTCGCATGGTGCGTCCGTTGTATTTGAGCGCCCGCCCCCGTGTCGCGACAACACACAATGATAAATGTTTTAGTGTGAGTAAATCATACGGAAAAAGAACGTTGTAGTGTAAAGAATTAGGTGTATATTTAAATGACTGACTTATCAATGGCGCGTGTGTGCACTTGTTCGTAGTATTGTTTTGACAAAACTACATGCGCAATATTATCGTTATGGTGGGGCTGTTGCGGCTTCACCGGTTTTCTATACATTTTGAACTCCACGCCATATCTCCTTCTTTAATATATCTATGGTTTTTCTCGTCGCCAAACCGTAACATTATTCTCACCTGCTACTATTTCATTATTAAAGGGGCTAGTATGAACTCATTTACAATCCTACAAGTAAGAACTATTGGACCCAAATGACCCGAAAAGCCCAAGGTCTTTTCGACCCGAAAGTTTCTAGACGATTGAATCGTAAAGGTCGATTAAATCCATTTGGTTTCGGACGGTAGTTATAGCTTTTTCATTTATGAAATTGCTTAATGGTTTCGTTAGTTTTTTTATGGATTACGAACTATTTCTCTTTATTAGAGGTATTTTTATGACATCTTTCGTTATCGTATCAGCCGTAAGACGTCCACTGCTGAACATAAGCCTCGCCTATAGATTTCTAATAAGACTGGTTGGAAGCGATTTGCATCCAGCGCGATTCGACATCAGACCCCACCAGAGCCTGTCCACCTTTAAGCTGGACGTCCTACGCTGCGTTTGCCGGTGCGTGGTCTCCATTCGAGAACCTTACGGCGCTATCGGCCATCAATTCTGCGTGCTCTGTGGTCTGCTCACTGTCACTTCAACTTGCTAATTCATTGGGCTATGTCAGCAACTTTGGTTCGTCTACAAATCTCCTCAAATGACTCGATCATGAAGAGAGACACCAAGCATAGCCCTCTCCATAGCTCGATGGGTTATCTTGAGCTTACTAAGGATAGGGAGGACTGTATTTTTACTACTAAAGGGAGTTAAGCCCAAGACGGGTAGCCCGCTGAAAGGTGCATGCACACACTTCAGTCACGTCACGTCACCGCCAACGAATCGGTTTGTAATTTAACATGCATACCCGTTTTAGGTGGGCTACTCGTCTTGGGCGCGGGCCACATAGAAAAGACGTAAGACCCAGACGGGGCAGAGACATTTGTCTCTTCGGCGTCTCTTTCATACAAAATGTATAGAAGCGTCGCGACGTAAAACACAGAAGAGACGGGGCGCGGGCGCGACTCTCATACATTTTCGCACGTCCGCGACTCGTTCTCGTCATACGTCTTTTCTATGTGGCCCGCACCTTGTGTTACCTCCCTACCTTTATTATTATGGACATTATAATGATTATGAGCTAGTGGAGTCAATTCAAATTGATTTTGCGAAATGTCAAAAGAAATCACACGAACTTTCGTCAAATTGGACTGGCCTTTGCATATTGGACATTGCATATTGATGTCCCTGTCACATTCGAAATGCATTGTATCATTGCAAATGTATCAAACTTGTTTGCTACGGCGGCCATATTGACATTGACCGATTGATGTACAGTGGGGCGGTAAAATATGTTTTATGTTAAGGGGGATGCTCCAACCAGCCCGCGAAATTCAAATTTTTTTTACGTTTTTTGCAATTTGCAGGCCAGTGACATGTTGTAACTTTATAAATATTTGTGTTGCGCAAATAACAAGTATAATTTTAAATATAAAAAATATCAAAAAACTCGCTCCATCAGCTCTCACATAGAAAAGGTGCATCATGTTAAAATCTCCGAAATCTAACTACGATGCACCTTTTCTATGTGAGAGCTGATGGAGCGAGTTTTTTGATATTTTTTATATTTAAAATTATACTTGTTATTTGCGCAACACAAATATTTATAAAGTTACAACATGTCACTGGCCTGCAAATTGCAAAAAACGTAAAAAAATTTGAATTTCGCGGGCTACATCGAAGCAATCACCTTAAGCAAAAATTTAATTCAACCTATTTTTTTTGTTAGGGTTCTGTACCTTATGTGTAAAACGGGATTCTATTACTAAGGCCCGTATAACAGAACGCACCTCAAAACTCAAGAGTTTAGTTTCAACCAATCAAATGGCTTGAATCTAGTTTTAAGTAGTGATTGCGTACTTAGTGACGTTCTGTAATACGGTCCTAAGACTAAGCGGTTCGTCTGTGTTTTTATCTGTCTGTATGACTGTCTTTTTTCATAAACCGTGATAGTCAGACAGTTGACATTTTCACAGATGATGTCTATTGCCGCTATAACAACAAATAAAAACAAACGCTATAATACTCGTAAAACATAAAGTATCTTTGCAACACACATGTTTTTATTAATTTACAGCAAACATTTAAAATTTAACCTTTCTATAGACATAATTTATTTAATAGTAGTTGGAAAAAGCGTTTTATTACTCGCAATTCAATTATTATTTCCGGAAAAAAATACCACATCGTGAAGTGAACAATTGTAGGCCACAACATACAGTACAGAAATCATACGTACTAATCCATACTAATATTATGAAGCAGAAGAGTTTCTTTGTTTGTTTGAACGCGCTAATCTCAGGAACTACTGGTTCGAATAGAAAAATATTTTTTTGTGTTTTATAGTCCATTTATCGACGAATGTTATAGGCTTTATAACATCACGCTATATCCGATAGGAGACGAACAGCGAGACTGTGGGGAACAGCTATTGACCTATATACAGAATGAGTTTTTCAACTGGGCGTGGATGGCCATATCCGAAATTATGAGGAATATCAAAAAACGTTGAAATAAGTCTCGAGGCTGATTTTGAAGAAAACTAAAACTGCATCATTCGATTTTAGAAAAATCAATACTTACAGTGAAATGGCTTTGTTATTTCATAAAAATCTGCTATTTCCTTAAGTTTGCCGTACGTGATTACTTCCCAGAATTTGATCCTTAATCGCAACACTACCGAATGGTTCAATAATACAGGTTGTGATTTTTTTTCTAAAATCAGCGGGTTCGATTCCTGGCTAGGATTATTAACTTTTCTGAAATCTAATGATGCAGTTTTAGTTTTCGTCAAAATCGGCCGTGAGATTTCCCTTTACGTTTTTCGATATTCCTGATAGTTTCGGATATAGCCATCCACGCCCATTTGATAAATTCACCCTGAGTAGGTGCTTAACCTTCTCATTTTACGAGTATACAACTGTGTGTTCACAGAGACGTGATTTCGGCACCACTGTGCTTGCTTATCCAACCGTGCCCGGGTGAACAGTCAGTGCCTGCATTGCGACCCGGTTTTCGGTGTGTTTCTAAATGGGTACTGCATACAGTACCTGAATGCGGAGATTCTGAATTGTAGGTTATTTATTAAGGACACTGGAAAACTTGACTTGTGCTGTTAAGCTCATTATATATGTAAGTTTTTCAGCTATTGCATACTTAGCTTTTATCGCAGGCTCTGAGTGCGATGACTAAATCAAGAAATACCATAACAAAAATAAATCTAACATCCCGTATCATCTAACGTGGTTTCAGTTCGGCAGACTTCGACACGGTGTTTGTTTTCTTTACCTTTCACTTGATTGACGTAGCTGACCATAGACTTAAAAACAATAATTGTACAAGTTGATAAAAAATGCTGTGCAATAGCTTTACTGCGGCAGTCCCCGAGTGCCACACGTATTTTTTATATCTTTAAAAAACATGTGTAATTAACTTTTTATGTAGTACGGAAAAATTGATGTTCAATTTTTTTACATTGGAGCACTAGTAATTTAAATAGGATGTGCGTTGTTAAAATAAAAACACATCATTAGTAGGCGGTTTGTAAACGCAGGACAAAGGTCGGATAGCACTCATCGTTAGAGCTTATAGAGCAAGAGCCCGTGAACCCCAGACCTACGTTATTTTATAAAGGCTGAAAGTTTGTCAGCGGATGCTCCCAACACTGGTAAGAACGATGGACCATTTATGGAGTTTGGGTAATGGTGGCTTTGGGAGGTAAACGGTACTAAAGGTGCGTAAAATATAAGTTTACTTACGTCATAGTATAAAAGCTGATTTTTATATATAATACTCGGGTAATAAGTAGATGATGTTTCCTCATCAGCCAGACACTTATCATGGTGGCAACCCCTTGCCAGACACCCTTAATGTTCACGAAATTATAAGTTTACTTACGTTATAGTTATAAAAGCTGATTTGTTTAAATAATACTTGGGTAATATGTAGATGGTGTTTCCTCATTAGCCAGACACTATTGATAGTTCCAACCCCTTGCCAGACAAACATTGTAAATAGCCCAGTCAACTGATGTTCAAAACAAGGTATAGAGGGAAAGTCTTGGAATACAATTTTAGACTACGCAACTTTGTTTGCACTAGTTAGGAGGAGAACATATCGTAAGTCCCCATCCCTAGCCCTTGAGCTAAGGGGGAGGGAGGGGTTTGAAGGTACCACTTTGTGATTTTTCGCTTATATCTCGGAAAGTCGGAAACCATGGGTCCTAGCGGCATAATTTATATGAACAAAATAAAAGCTGAATAAATTCCCCATAAGTTTTATTCAATAAATGTTTCCAGGTCTTGTTTAGTTTTCGAGCTATCTGCTCTTGAAAGTCTGTAATATGTGAAAAATCATTTTTACCTTTTTGCATTTGGAAAGTTGTATTTCATATCGCCAAAGGTCCAGAAAGCATGAGCAGTCTTTTCAGACCCTCCCTTTACCACCTACAATGAACAAAGCCAAGTGAAACCTGCATCTTGAGGCGATATGAGCCTCCAGCTAAAAGGGTCTCTTACAGTGCTCACAAAGTTATAACAAATTCTTGAATTCGCGGTAGCCACTATCAAGCTTGATATTTTTTGACTTCCTTCCTCCGAGGGAGCAGTAAAAATAGCTCAGGAACTCATTCTACATTACAATTACATATTAGGTAGGTACATGTACAGGGTTTTGATTCTAAGTTGACCAATAAGGAGAAATCCATAAGAGCTACAGAAAAACGATTTAGAACCTTTAGCTTTTTATAATGTAAACAATTTTAGCATATTTAATTTTTGATCAAGTGCGAGGTGTCCATAAAAATGAGTTGCCAATTTTTTAATGCCCTTCGACTCTCTTTCAGGTAAGGATCGTTTTATTAAATTGGAATAAAATAATCAAGACGGCGGAAGTTGGTCAAATTCAGCAAAACATTTTTTCATACAAATTGTATGAATGAATTTTTTTTTTATGATTCTTTTTGGTTTAGTGTCATGTTAGGATAATTTCATTGTATGAGAAGGATAATATCTGGGCAACAGAATTGGGTCAAATCTTATAAAACGACTCGAATCTAACGAAATACGACTTAATGTTGTAATGTACCTAATATAAATTAAAATGACATTCTGCGCAACTTAGAGGGTCTGAAACACTGATGCTGTTTTATGGATCTTTGGCGACATCAAATACAACTTTCCACATGCAAAGAGGTAAAAATGATTTTAACCAATATTACAGACTTTCAAGAGCAGATATCTCGAAAACTAAACAAGACCTGGAAATTTTTACTGGATTAAACTTATAGAAAATTTATTCAGCTTTTATTTTGGTCATATAAATTATGCCGCTAGGACCCATGGTTTCCGACTTTCCGAGATATAAGCGAAAACCAAAAAGTGGTACCTTCAAACCCCTCCCTCCCCCTTAGCTCAAGGGCTAGGGATGGGGACTTACGATATGTTCTCCTCCTAACTAGTCCAAACAAAGATGCGTAGTCAAAAATTGTATTCCAAGACTTTCCCTCTATACCTTGTTTTGAACATCAGTTGACTGGGCTATTTACAATATTTGTCTGGCAAGGGGTTGGAACTATCAAAAGTGTCTGGCTAATGAGGAAACACCATCTACATATTACCCAAGTATTATTTAAACAAATCAGCTTTTATAACTATAACGTAAGTAAACTTATAATTTCGTGAACATTAAGGGTGTCTGGCAAGGGGTTGCCACCATGATAAGTGTCTGGCTGATGAGGAAACATCATCTACTTATTACCCGAGTATTATATATAAAAATCAGCTTTTATACTATGACGTAAGTAAACTTATATTTTACGCACCTTTAGTACCGTTTACCTGCCAAAGCCACCATAACCCAAACTCCATAAATGGTCATCGTTCTTACCAGTGTTGGGAGCATCCGCTGACAAACTTTCAGCCTTTATAAAATAACGTAGGTCTGGGGTTCAAGGGCTCTTGGGCTATTACAATTTTAATGACATGCGGTCAAATTTTCTTGTAGACGACCGACCTTCATCGACTTTTGCTTATTTTCACCAATCGTTACCGATTTCTGGTAACTTTTCGTAGTAAAACCGTGCTGCGAAAATCGACCAATGTATAGTTAAACCCTCTATTATATCAAAAGCCCCTTAAATCCTGGACTTAACCCTTTATACCCCATTCGGTACGAACACGACAAGCTGTTTAGGGTTAATATTATTTTTATAGAGATACTCGTAAAAACTTACGCGACTCGACGTAGTTTTATATTGTACTTTCTTGTGCCCGTGATTTTGGTCGCGTGGATGTCGAAAGTTATACGATGGGATCGCTCTCCGACATGAAATTTAAGATCCAGGTTTTAGAGTAGGTTACCTGCGTGCAGAATTTATCTAAATTCGTTTAGTGTTTACGTGAACGATAAACATACATCTATCCAAATTCAGTATTTTTTACTGGGACTTTAACTTCATTATTTTAAAGTTTTTCTTGTCAGTCAAATTCAAAAGTGCCTGTAGCCATCGTACACATTGCGTGCTTGCATATGCGCACTTCAAAGATCACCTCTTGGTTTTCAAAACGTGCGTTAACAAAGCGCGGATTTGAAAGCGCCCAATAAATACGCGCAGTAATAATCAAAATAAGACAGATTCAGAAGCAGTACTTCTAGACACGGCGCGTATTTTAAGGAGGTAACTAAAAACTATAAAATAACTTTTCTTTCGGAAGTCGGTGGCCATATATGTCAATGAAATAAAAAACAAAGCCACCGACTTCCAAAAGAAAAGTTATTTTATAGATTTTAGTTTGGTTTTGAAGTCGATTCCCTTTTTATAAAAAAGTTTTTTTACGTGGTTAAGTCATACAATGAGTCCCATCTAGGGCAGGACGGGAGGGACTATCAGACTTGTATTGACTAAAATCCAAGGTGTCCTTCAATAGCCCGTTACGTTCCGGGGCCACGGTTACCTGTTGAGACAGTCCCGCGACCCCGGCAGGCTTTGGCCCTTTATGGGAGGCGCCGTCAGATTGCTGATAGGTCTTTGAGTCGACCGACGACCCGGTCAATGATTGGACGGCGAGTCGCCCATTACTCGCAGTCCGCATGCCCGGTGTTTGATCCGTACATCCATTCTTCACAAACATTCGCATTTATAATAGCAGTACGATGTAACCCGTCGTTTTATGGACTATAACCGGCTTTTGAAGATTGTTTGAAGATACAAAAGTTTTACATAATATCTTTTGAAGGGGCTACGTAAATGGGTTTACTGTTTCGTATATTGATCTTTCTGTGCCAAAAATATACGTAATGTAGTAATAAAAGTATGTTACGTAGAACATTGTACAGAAGGGCAGACATTTAGAGCCACTGTTAGCGTTAAGATGTGACCTTCAAAGGCCTTATCACAAGTTTTTTGTATTTTACCGCGCAGTGCACTTAAAGTATGCGAAGCGTTTATTGTATGGATAATGAAAAAGCGCATCTAGTGTACAACCGAAGAACTATTGTTTTTCATCAAATTAAAGTCACCAATCACAGTTCCCGTTTACGTCACAAAAATGTGAAAACTTATGGCCGAGCTTCTGGTCTCAAAGTTAATCTCTAGAAACCCAGATATTTTTATTTGGCCTATGACGTGACTTTGGACTTCTATAGATTTATATACAAAATATAGCTGACCCGGCAAACTTCGTGCCGCGTTACAATCATTTTTTTAATCATATTAACTCACCCTTTTTTCGTGGTGAAATCATCAAATGAGTCCTCCCATCCAGGGCAGAGCGGGAGGGACTGTCAGACTCGTACTGACTAAAATCCACGGTGTTTCAATAGCCCTTTACGTTCCGGGGTCACGGTAATTCGTTAATCCTCCGACCATTTTATTAACCCAACTTCGTAAAATATTTTACATTATTAACATAGTTTTTTTTTCTGTTTCAGGTATGCTTCTAATTCTAATTAATTAAAACTGAGATGGTGGTATGATACCTGCAGCAGAACGAGGGGTAAAAAGGTATTCTTCATTCATTAATGTATTTTTTTTTGTTAGGAGACCTAAAACAAAGCGTGTAATTAATAGAAAAAAAAAACCTTGGAGTTCACTGTTTCTGAAAACTCCATTCAAAATTAAAAAGTAAACGAAAAAAGCTATCATTAAACTAAATACAAATAATTGTTGTAATTTCAACAAAATTACCTTTAAACGTCGCCTTTCTCTTTAATCTGTTAGAAAGAACTCTTGTTAATACTTCAGTATCGTTTCAATGGAAATTCGATCTTGTTTGTGGATCGTTACGGTTCAAATTCAATTGTGCTCCATTTAAAAGTTCTTAAGGTTTTAGATTCAATTTTTAAGTAACAAAACTTTCAAAGGAAATGGGACTTTATTTTTTGTAGACAAGAATTGAAATTCAATTGTGTTTGGTTTTAGAGTTTCTTTGTTCTAAATTGCTGCATAGTTCGATACGGGTCAAGTTACGAAGCTTACCAATGAGGCGATTCGTGCTTGCAACTTCTACTATCTAAAAATAAAAATCGTCCTTGCAACTACGATATGATGATGAAATTTGATTGACTTGACGTCATCGTGGCGAGCGTATTGGGTTTTTCATTTCATCTACCCTTAGACAACCGCACGTTTTATGTCATAACTAGCTGTTGCCAGCGGTTTCACCCGCTGCAACTCGAAAATTATCCCACGGGAACATAAAATCGGGATAAAAACTATCCTATGTGTTAATCCAGGTTATAAACCATCTGTATACCAAATTTTAGCCAAATCCGTTCAGTGGTTTTTGCGTGAAAGAGTAACAAACATCCATACATCCATACATCCATACTTACAAACTTTCGCCTTTATAATATTAGTACAACAGATGATGAAAGCGGTCTTCAATGCACGACCACCAGCACCAAAACCAAAAACGTGGGATGTTTCGCAATTAGTTGATTTCTTGAAGACTTATGAAATTGACAATAATAGTATTTTTCAAATATCGCGGCACTTAGCTGCATTACTTTTATTATCATCGGGGAGAAGAATTCATGACCTGACGCTTTTGGACATAGGACCAGAACTGTTAGAGCCCCATGATAATTATATTATACTAGCTGTTGCCAGCGGTTTCACCCGCTGCAACTCGAAAATTATCCCACGGGAACATAAAATCGGGATAAAAAACTATCCTATGTGTTAATCCAGGTTATAAACTATCTGTATACCAAATTTTAGCCAAATCCGTTCAGTGGTTTTTGCGTGAAAGAGTAACAAACATCCATACATCCATACATCCATACATCCATACTTACAAACTTTCGCCTTTATAATATTAGTAGGAAGGATATGTCGTAGTCGTAAGGATGATTTTCACTTGTAGTTGGAATCAGTCAAATCAACCTTGCTACTCTCTGGATCTGCGAAACAAATCAGTTAAATACTCGTAGCATCGCTTCGCATTGCGTCAAGTGTAACTAACCCTGAAGTAATTCACAAAAATGTTTACACAAGATTTAAATCTACCATCTTTTCACAGTTTTTAGAGTAATTTCCCCAGCTGATCTAAAAGTTCAAGAAAAATTTAAAACTGAACAAATTGTATTAAGTTTCCCACGAGAAATTGTACTCTTGGGTGATTAAGTAACAGTCTTCACGAATTTTTAACAGGACTTATTTAAATTTTTGTGAGTCTATGAACTTAGTCTTGTTTTTATTTATCACATCATCATCATCAGCCTATAATGCTCCTTTAAATAATCCACCACACAGACCCAGTGCGGGTTGGTAGATTTCACATGTCTTAGAATTTTTGGGGCATTCCGGTTTCCTCAGGATGTTTTGCTTCACCGTTTTGAGAGCAGTGGTGATGAAATAAATTACACAAAGTAATGCGCCTGGCTGGGTTCGAACCCACCCTCTAAGTCAAAGCCATACCACAGATACCACTGGGCCACCACTGCTCTATCTTTTTAATGCAATTGTATAATTCTCTTAAAATAATAATACATACAGTCAACTGCGAGTCTATATACCTGCCTATAGAGTTTCTTTTTCTTCTAATCTGCGGCCTACCTAACCCATACAAGTTCTCAACAAAGACAATTTGTCCAAACTTACAACCTTGCCAAAACAACCCTTTTACCCTTCAACCCATATTAGGATCCTATCTACTCAAGACAGGCCAATGAATTAACCAATTAACACAAGTATGAAATTTAATTCGGCCCAAGGGTTAAAGTAACTGAGATATTCTAATGACTACATGTCTTGGGTCTTGAAACTTCAAAGTCAAAGTGATAATAACTTCTTAGGTTAGATTAGGGTTCCCAAACTTTTTCAGCTCGCGGCGCACATACAGGTTAGAGCTATTGTCAAACAGACAGGCGTGGCGAACGCGAAGCGAGGCGTTTTTGTTTGTAATGTATGGAATTGCTTGAAGCCAGTCACATAGACTATCGAATCGCTTTCGCTTTTCTATGTGAATGGATTCAAACAATTCCATACATTACAAATAAAAACTGTCTGTTTGACAATAGCTTTAGATTTTTTTCTCGACACCCTAGCTAGTTGATATCAGGTGAAACATAAAACAATAATACCTGGTTCCGAACTCCACGAAATCAGAGCACGTGAATCTGGGTTTCATGCTGCAAAAGAGATCAATGAGACTATCCTCTTCTTTCTGGTTGATATCTTATCTTATATATAAAATTTCCGTGTCACAATGTTAGTTACCGTACTCCTCCGAAACGGCTCTACCGATTTTTACGAAATTTTATATGCGTATTAAGTAGGTCTGAGAATCGGCTACTATCTATTTTTTTTTAATTTATATGGCAAAACAACGTTTGCGGGGTCAGCTAGTATTATATATAAAAACTAGGAGCCCGGTACGTGCTTCGCTACTTTGACAGCAAAATCCCCATTAAAAAAAGATCCGACATTTATTTAATTCGTTTGTTACAAAAAATGTGATAAATGAAGAACCACTCGACTGATTTTGTGCAAACTTCACACAAACCATCTACTAAATAGTCCGAAGAAAGCCTAAACATTTGGTTAGGTGAGCCCGTTCTTGAGTTATAAAATTACAACGAAACGTGGCACTGATTTTTATATATTAGATAGAATCTTGGTTCCACGCGATATCAATCTGTAGAATGGTCGACCTTTGCGTCTCACGGCGGCGTCCCTCTGTACTCTCTACGACGCACCAGGGAGTTGCGACGCACAGTTTAGGAACCCCTGTGTTAGGTTATAAAAGTTAACTGACGAGGTCATATAGAGCCAGAGACCCTAGCATGACTTTTCAGGTTTTTTTTGACGTAAAGTAAACTGGAGCTTTGATGTTGATTTGATGGGAAAAAGCGCTTATTCATTTTCTATACAATAAATAGGTATCATAAATACTTCCCGTCATATCACAAAAAGTTTAACATCTGTTGAACGCTTGTCTTTAAAAAGTGTAATTGCAAAACGACCTTTAAATCAACGTCAAATCACAGATTATGACAGTTGTTTTAGACAAGTATTAAACGGATGTTTAACTATTTTGAAACGGTTCTTCTTTATATTAACATCAAAGTCCCCGTTGCGTCACACTTTACCATTTTTTTACAAAAAAAATTAGACCTAAATCAAAATCAAAGCATTTATTTCAAGTAGGCCAGTTATGGCACTTTTGAATTGTCAAAAGACAAAATAGTTCCAAAATAGTTATGTTACCTAAATAAAAAACAGTTCAAAAATAGTTATGTTGCCACAGTCCCAGTCACAAGACATAAAAACTGTGAAAGTACCGTAGATGCCCATTCCAAGAAGTAGATCTCTATGGAGAAGAACGGGCAAGAAACTCCATGGACACTCTTTTTGATCGCCAAAATTATTACAGAACCTTTGTTACATCATTCCTTTCAGATGGTACATTATGTGAGAACGAACTTGCTACAAGTTAAAAAGTGTCCAAAGGACACTTGTGTTTCTTTTTTTTGTTTTAAAAAATGGCGTATTAAGTTCACGTTTACGTCACCTAATCTTGCTAGCGCCAGTAGACTCTTATTGGCTCCAGTTTCCAGCACTTTCTTTATTACTACTCTTTAGTGCAATTCACTAGCTCGCTTTGTCTCTAACAAGTCGAGCATACTAACAACGGATGCAATTCCTTTATTTCCGGAGAGTGTTCTTTCTTTTTTGGTGTCTGGTTTCGAAGAGAAACTAATGAATGTAGTTTAGTACGAGTAATGAGGGTACTTAAGCGCAATTTGTATTATAGAGTAAGATTAATCGAATTTTTGTCTCCAACAAAATCAAATTTTACACAAAAAGCTTTTTTTTACGGTTTTCCACTAGGAATTTCTCATGTATTCTGTTCTGTGAGTGCTTTAAAAAACTTTATAAAAAAAAGTACCGACTTCAAAAACAAATACAAAAAAGTTTAAAATAACCTTTCTTTCGGAAGTTGGTGGCTTTGATTTTTATTATTTCATTGACTATTGCCACCGACTTCCGAAAGAAGGGTTATTTTAAACTTTTTTGTATTTGTTTTTGAAGTCGATACTTTTTTTTAAAAAGATTTTATTTTACCCATTTTAGTTTATTTATTAAATATTCAACCCAAATTCTTGTAAAATACAAAGTTTTCTTACATGATGTGCACTAATCTTGTAATCCGTCCGTGACATGCATTTTTTTCTCCCAGTAGTTCCATGGTACTAAAATACTTTTTCGCCGTAGCCCAGTAGCTCCTTTCTCTAGTTTTAAGTTGTCCCACACAAAACCGCTATGCAATGTGACGGCAGCGGCACATTGCAGGAGCGTGCGATGCAAAGAAGAAGGGTAGAATTTGGTCTGGTTATATTTTAGCGACCGTAAATATTACAAAAACGAAACAAATTTAATTATTTTTTTATGATTTTTCAATTATTCACTTTATATCTTAAAAGCCGGAGTTAATTTATAATGATAAAAGTATATCAACTGCTTCGGAACGAGAAACGCGAATTGTTTTCATGTTTAGTGGTGTTACACATACAATCAATATGAATGTTATTATCTGTATCGATTTAAATGAACGATCAATGTTATTGATAATTCTAGGGTTGATTGAATTATTAAAATAATTATTGAAATGCAGTTATTCTGTCTCTAATCAACCTGATTTGATCTTTATGTAATATTACTTTTAAATCTAAAAAAAAAGAGCATAGGATCGATTTAACGTTGTATCGATTTTACATCAAATCGATTTTAATTGCACAGCTCTACTTTTGTCTTTGACAGTGACCGATTGACAGTTGGATGCCACAGAATTCCTCTGCGTATTCCGTTTCGTTCGTGTTTTGTGTGTTTATTCGATTTTCTATTAATTTCTACCCGACCTGGACTGTTTATGGACTGATTGATATTGCCCCGTGTGACTACTGCTTGCCCATAGGACTCCGATATTGCTTTTGCGTGACTTTGTGCTAATTCTAAACTGGACCCCGATTGTGCCGAGTGATTTGGATTTCGTTTGCAAAATGGCAGATTCCAATAGAAATCAGCGCCGCACGCGCATTTTATGTGTTAACTGTCGTATATGCGTGAACACATTGCGCCGGTATCAAGTCTTAGCATTTGACTCGAGAGTTGCTGGCTTACTTTGCAGCTGGGCATACCCAAGAGTTGTAAGTAACTATTTGTTCTATTCTATAATGGGAAAAACTAAAAAAAAATAGCGTTAGTAGTATCTATAACAACTTATATTGTTGTCAGGTTTTAGAAGAAGACGTTGTGTGTGAAGAGTGCAGAGATCTGGCAATGTTCGCAGTAAACGAGAATTTACAACAACAGGACTCTGGCAATGATACTCAACAAGCTGGTCCAAGCCAGCAAGGCCACACAAATGTGTGTCTATTATGTGGATTATCAACTTTAAGGAGACGGAGTGATAGAATATTACGAAACAATCCTTCTGAACTACAACTGTCCATGATTGCTATAATAGAAAGCAGAGTAGCACCACGAGAGGTATGACTTATTTTAATTCAAATAAAGTAATATCTTAGAATTTAAGAGTAGTGATAGCCAGCTACAGATACCAACATGGATCTTGAGCGCTTGGTGGTAGAGTGGGAATGGCTCTGCACACATTGTAATCTCACATTAAAACAGAATAATTATTCACTTCTCTGCCGAAGCCACTGCTCAAGACCCGAGCCGGTAACTATAGATAGGTTAACATTAACAAGCATAGTCTTAAGTTCCCCAGCACGCACCTCTTGACTTTGTACAAGTCATGTGCATATTCTAAACTAGTTCTAAATAAATCATAACTTGTTTGTTTTGGTGAAAGAAAAGTGAGCAAACCAATATCATGTCTGTGAGATATTTCAAGGATATGTATATTCAACCTATCTAGACTGGGCCCTTGTAGTAGACTTATGCCTTAGTTTTACTAATACAATTTAAATGCATAGAATAGGAATTTATTTATAAACAGCAAATATAAAAAAAAACTGACAAATTGATAGTTTTTAGTCATGACTTGTTATAAACATGATTTAATTAATTCCAGATTACACAAAATGATTCTGTGTGCCATCCTTGCTGGCTGCGAGTACAAAGAGAAGCTCGTCGCAGAACTACTGTTGATGCTACTAGATCTCAGCCAAGTTCATCACCACAGCAAGAGGAGCCTCAAGTGTTGGAGCAACCGCAAGTTACGCAGTCTGATGAAACGACATATTCAGTCAATGGAGTCATTTTACCAGATTACAGGAGAGCTGCCAATACTAATCATCACTGTGTATTTCCCAATTGTGAAAGCACAACATTGCGCAGTATTTCTGATAAATTAAGAGCGATAATTTTATCAAATTATAAATATTATCTGCCCCGGGAAGCTCGGGTTTGTGATGACCATATGACAGGCAATACTTGGGATACGCTGTTTGACTCCTCAAATAGTTATTCAACATTTACTATTCATTATATCCAACATATATTTTCACTTGTAAATGCTTTTAATGCATCAATAGATTTTGAAAATGTTGAAGAAATGGATGATAGGGTATTTGAGTTCTGGATAGGGCGTACAAAACAAAACTTTCATTTATTATTAGATGAAGTACCTCAAATAAGAAATGTTCATAGAGGCACATTAGGCCTCGTAGTATATCTACTCAAATTAAGAACGGGAGATTCAGATGAGAGAATTGCCACATTAGTGAATGTTCCACGGAGAACGTTAGAAGTTTTAATGGACAAAGTAAGGGAAATACTTCTCCAAGATTTTGTCCCACTTGATGTGGGAATTAATCATTTATCGACGAATCGTCGGACGAATTATTAAATCATAGTTTAATGATCCCAAATGGACTCTACGGAAATGGAACAAATGCTATAGTCATTTGCGATGGTACCTATGTTTATATACATAAGAGTTCAAACTACTCATTTCAAAAACAAACATACTCGCTTCATAAGTATAGAAATCTGGTAAAACCTTTTTTGATTGTTGCTTGTGATGGATATATTCTTGACTGTTTTGGACCCTATAAAGCAACTAAGTCAGATGCTGAAATCATGAATGATTTGTTTTGCGACGGTTCTGCTTTAAGAGAATATTTTGTACGTGGCGATGTGTTCATATTAGATAGAGGATTTAGAGACAGCATAAGCTTCTTAGAGGGATGTGGCTATAGAGCATGTATGCCAGAATCTTTGTCGCAAGGTGAACACCAATTGACAACTGCTCAAGCAAATAGAAGCCGATGCGTTACAATATGCAGGTGGGTGGTAGAGGCCGTTAATGGGCATTTTAAAAGAGATTTTAAGCTTCTCAGACAAGAATATTTTCATCGGTCTCTACCACACATGATGCAGAACTTCAAAATAGCTGCAGCACTGTTAAATAGATTTGGTGTCCGCTTTACGAACAATATATATAGTTCGGAAATACTTGCGATCATTCGAGAACGAATGGGTTTGGAAAATAATTTGGCAAACATGGTAGAGGCCCTTAATATGAATAGACGATCATCCCACTTTGAAAATATATGTGCTGATCAAAATAATTTATCATTTTTTCCAACACTGGAATATAGGGACTTGATTCTGTTCGCCTTGGGAACGTACCAAATAAGACAAGCTCGTTCTTATTACGGCGAACATGTACGTTCCCAAGGCAGGTATATAATCGAGGTGAACAGGGGCGAAGCCATTCCTCAAAATGAATATAACCTTAGAGGAGGTAGTGGTGAAAATACCCTAATTAGAGGAAAAATAAAATCCCGTCACATATCACGTAAGCAATATTATGTATATTTATTAATTGAAAATAATATTCCTGGCAGAACTGGCATAGTAGAATATTGCTGTAGTTGCTTGGTTGGTCGGCGCACTATAGGCTGCTGCGCCCACACAATGACGTTAGTTTGGTATTTGGGATGGGCCAGACATCAAGAATATAATTATCTCAGCACCAGCAGAATTTCTTGACGAATTATTTGAAGAAGGTGAAGAATAAATTGTTTTACAAGATGTTGTTTTTTTTTTGTTTTTCCTAATGTCCGGAATAGTTCCCTACCTATCCGCACGGATCTTGATTCTTCGGCAGAAGTGAGTGTAAGTATTATTACGGGTTTGTGATGTGAAAAGCCATCCCCACTCTACCTACGTATCATAGCGTGATGTCATACAACTAGGTTTCCTCAATAAATAGGCTACAACAGGCAAAAATAAGTTTTAAAATCAGACTGGAAAATCCACAGATACGTGCGTCGAAACAAACTTCATAATAGTAAAAAATCAATTAGATACTTTTACTTCATTTGTCCGTAATATTAGTTTTTGTTTGGTATCATTTTATCATACCCATTATGTATAAATCCTATAATAGTCGTGTTCACTTCATTCATAACCTAAAAATTCAAACTCTGATATCTTTGTTTTCCGGCTTTTCCGAATCAAAATAGACTTGCTTGTATATTCTGCTACTAACGCCGAATCTTTAGACATATTTTTTACTACGGGATGCTTCAATTTAATTCCAGACAATTTAAAGTAAGGAGATTTGCCATTGTTCTTTCTGCGTTGCAATTTCGTACGGCATAACGTAGGTATGTTGTGAAAAAAAAAATATTGACAATGACCCAGGATTTGATAATTTACCAACCAAAAAAGATATACATGAGAGAGTATTACTTACTTGCTCATTTATAATTTAGAATATCATATTGTTTCACTAATTCGCGATTTTACTATTGCATTCGTACTTCACTTTCAAGCTTTGTCTGTCACAAATCGATTAGAAACGCAAGTTAGCAATTCTCAGTAAGTTTATTAAGCTCTACTGGTTTCTGATTTCAAGTAGAAACTAATTGGTTCAGTTTAGTGATTAGAGAGTGCTGGCTTAATGCAGTGGTGTGCAGTTACTTGAATATTTAGTGGATTTATTTAAATACTGAGAAGAATTTGCGTTTCATAGCTGATAAAATGACGAAATTGTTCGATAGGTTAACTAATCATAATAGCTTTGGACTGCCCCCTTTCATAAGAAAATCAATGAGAGCGAGTTTAGTTATTTTATTAAACGACTATTTTTCTAACTAACTAAACTTTCGTAATGTAACTTTATTTTTAATTTGTTTTTGCATTATATTCTTGCAGAAGCAAAGTGTATCTACCTACACTATAATATATTAAACAGAAAAGATTTGCTTGTTTATCTGTACTGAATAGGCTTCGAAACTACTTGACCGATTTCAAAAATTCTTTCACGAGTTGAAAGCTGATTTGCTCCTGATTAACATATATAGACAATAAGCGGGGGGAGGGGTAAGCGTGCGAAGCAGCTGGTGATATTTCTGTTCCGTAAAAAAAATACCAAATCTATTATGGTTCATAGAAAAAACTTTTTAAAAAAAAATGTAACCGCCTTCAAAAACAACCACAAAAAAGTGTAAAATAATCTACAAAATATCTTTTCTTTCGGAAGTCGGTGCCTTTGTTTTTTTTCTTTACATTGTCTTTTTAGCCACCGACTTCCGAAAGAAAAGTTATTTTGTAGATTATTTTACACTTTTTTGTGGTTGTTTTTGAAGGCGGTTAAATTTTTTTTTAAAAGTTTTTATTTTACTCTTTTTAGTTAAATATTCAACCCGAATTCTTGTCAAGAACATTATTCTCTTACATGTGCACTAGAATTTTGTAATCCTTCGCACCAGTACTTACATCACTCATGTACACATTAAGCTAATAAAATTCCATATCTCAAAAATTACTGAACCGATTTTGATGAAACTTGCAGTATTCTCTTAGTTAAATGATAACTAGTACAACAAAAAAAGAATTACTTAAATCGGACTTGTAGTTCCGGAGATATGCGAACACAAAGTAAGTCAATCGATGCCTACTCCTTACTGATAAGGAGTTGTACCTTCCATCATCAGGTCATCCACTTGAGATGATGATTATCAGATGCAAATACTTGAACAGCTTTAGAAAATATATTAAAATGGTACTATGTGCCTATAAAATTTGAAGGTTGCCCTCGATTTCCCTAGGATCCCATCATCAGATCCTGACCTGGTGATCATGGGACCAATGGGAAAGTATACCCTTTCAAACAAAAGAAAAAAATTCCAAATCGGTCCAGGCGTCTTCGAGAAATCGGGGAACATACATAAAAAAAAAAAAAAAAAGATTCCGACGAATTGAGAACCTCCTCCTTTTTTTGAAGTCGGTTAATAAGTGATTTTTTAATCTTAATATTCAACAAATCGTGAATGTTACGTTGTGCTACCTAACTACATTGGAAAAGTATTCGATTTATAAATATATGTATAAACAACATTTTTTTAATAAATTTACCGTTTGTAATAACTCTTAGAATACACTCACTAAAGCCAAAAAAAATAATTTGAAAAAGGGCTCTTATACATATAATGGAGGTTGCTGTAAAAAAAAGGCATATTCCAATGTTTTATAAGGGTCTGCAGCCGTCTTAAACAGTAATGTATTACAGCGGTACCTAAGTGTTTTTGCAATACCCTAAGTGGGTAGTTGTATATTTCAGCTTCGAGAAAATATAAGATGAAAAACATATTATGTAGGTGGATAACACACATAATTTATGTTTGCCGACCAACCTTAAAATCGTAGTAATTTCAGTTTTCTCGGAAAATTACCTAAAGAATAACAAATTATCATAAATACGAGAATTGGAGTATCTCTTTAATTCGGTTTCAGATCGTTCTTTATCCAAAGACCTTTAGCAATAATGTTAAAGCCTGCCGGGGTCGCAGGACTACCGAATTACCGTGACCCCAGAACGTAAAGGGCTATTGAAGGACACCATTGATTAGTCAATACAAGTCTGTCATGATTAGTAATACAGTCCATCCTGCCCTGCCATAAGTGGGAGGACTCATTTGATGATTTTACCACGCTAAAAAAAGACCTTTTAGCAATACCTACCTGCTAAAAACATTTTTTTAGAAATAAAAAAATACTCGAATTTTTCTTATTAAAATAGTACTATGTCCTTAGTACTTGCGACAATACCTAATCCTTTTGATAATAATAATAATATTCCACAACTATCACACAACGCCATCTAGTCTCAAGCTAAGCAGAGTTTGTGTTATGGGTACTAGACAACTGATAAACATACTTATCTAGTTCTAAATACATAAATATTATAGATAAATTACACCCATTAATATAATGTTAATAAAATACATTAACAGGTGTTTTCTAAGTCTACCCGCACTTTGTCCTATTAAAATAATGGCGCCCAGACAGGGACAAGTACATAATGGTAGATAATTATAATAGTCTCTACTGCACACTTAAGCAAAAGGATGTACCTTACTGAAACTACGACCCAAGTATGTTCCTGAATTTTGTAACGATTTCGTAGAACAAAGTTTTAAGTTTCGGGAGATTTTGTTTTTAGTTCTGAGATTATACAGAATCATTAAAGTTGAGCTTTAAACATAATCTGGTCTGCATTTTAGTCATTCACAGTGTACAGACGTGCTCGTTAGCAGTATTTAATTAACGCAATAATTGTGACCTTCTTTATTATTTTGCTTACTCTGACTTAAATTCTGAGTAATTTATAATGGAAACATAGACAAAGTGATCAAGTTTTGATTAAAAATGGATAACAGCCCACGTAGTCCAGTGCAACCATCTACCTCACCAGCAAAAAACCGTCAATCTGACTTCTCTATAGAAGTTGCGTCCACGCCCGAGATACAAAAATGGATGTCGTCTATTGAGCAGCAGTTAAATGAAGTTTGCTCTATTGCCACGGATGGCAAACTCAATTCAGAGCAGAAATTGAAAATATCCAACCTAAGCCGTAAAATAGGATCAGGCGTCTCGCAAATGGCAGTTTTATATCAAGACCTGAAGCAAAAAGCCCACCAAGCCATGAATATCATTGATGAAATGAAAGAAAAGCGCGACCTATCTGAACAAATTTTAGAACTGAAGCAGACGATAAAGAACTCTGGTGTTACGGGGAATGCTTCATTTGCTGACATGGTGAAAAGGGGATCAAATAGTTTTGTGCGACCGAACAATCTGAGCGCTATCGCTATTTATCCAAAAAACGCATTAAAAACAAGTGACGAGACAAAAGTTCTAGTACAAAAGATCATACGCCCTGATGAAATGAAGCTCCATGTACGTGGAGTCCATAAAACAAAAAATGGGGGTGTCATAATCAGCACTGAATCAAGACAGGATGTTGATAAAGTCAAGGAAGCAGTTCATCTGACGTTGTCTGCTGGACTCACCGTTGACGAACCTAAAAAGCGCCAACCACGGATTGCAGTCGTAGGAGTGCCGACTTTTCTAGCCGATACTGACGTTTTCAAGTGCATTTTCGACCAGAATGTAGCAGATATGTTTCCTGAGATGACAATAGAGTCCTTTTTATCAGTTATAAAGTTCAGCCACAAATCCGGGAAGAAAGATGCATTGACCTGTAACTACATCATCGAGGTTCCAGCCAAGATCCGTAAATCCCTAATAGCTCAAGGAAGGCTTTATATAAATTGGACTTCATGCCCTGTCAGAGATTTTACGCTAGTTACTAGATGCTACAATTGCCAACAATACGGTCACGCAGCAAAAACATGCAGAGAGGTCAAGTCATCGTGTGGACATTGCGGAGAAGTGGGACATTCCATGACTGAGTGCGCGAAAAAAACCGAAGCTCCTAAATGTGCAAGTTGTTCGCGATTTAATAAGCCCAATAACCATCAAACGGGAGACGCTGAGTGTCCTGCTAAGAAAATAGCAGAGTACAGGTATATAAACTCAATTGACTATGAGGGCGCATAGAACGTCATACTCTTGGTCAGACTTATGAGTTGATATGCCTTACCTTGCACAATAGTTGCGTAACAACAACACGTTGATGTGCTAGCCTACTTAACGATTTGTTGCTGTCTAAGCATGTGACTGTCGCGTCGCTGGCTATTGAAATAACAAATTACCAAGTGTACCTCATTTAACCTAGTTTATGTTTCTGCTGACGCATATAATTTCTGTCATATTATTACACATGTTTAGTTCTAAGTTATAAGTTAATTATTTTAAGTATTTAGGTTTATAATAAATACGTAATCATATTCTTAGCGCTATTAGATATTGTTAACAAAATAACTTTTGTCGTACAAATAGAATTAGAGTTCCATTCGCCTGTGATACAGGTTTATCCTAGTACAGGCATACACATTTGTGAGGTCTTCATCGTAACATTAAGATTAATTTTGTATTTTACCTTTTATTCCGAATAAAGATTATTATTATTATTATAATAATTAATGTGAATCTTTTCCAGTATTTAGATTGTAAACACTCATTTTGCCAAGCCTTATCCCAACTATATTGGGGTCGGCTTCCTGCCTAACCAGATGCAGCTGAATAGCAGTATTTTACATGGAGTGACTGCCTACCGGACCTCCACAACCCAGTAACTGGGCATTAGGATACCCCATGGTAAGACTGGTTGACAGACTTTGAGCTTCTGACTAACAGTAACGATTATCAAAGATCTACAAATGACAGCCTGGACCAACGGCTTGACTTGCTTTCCGAGGCGCAGAGGAAACGCGCTATTGCAGTTGGTCACCCATCCTCAGACCTCAGACCAACCTCGGCAAGCGCGGCTTAACCCGGAAGATCGGCCTGTGCGGCTGTAATTATTTAACCACGAGCTCCTTGAGAAATTGTAAACACTAATAAATTATAGAATATCAGAGCACAATTACGTCGAAATAATAAGTTGGTAAAAAGCAAAGTGTCATAATATCAAATATCACAATTATGTAGCTAACCAATATGCTCAATTGTCACAAAGTATTGTTAAAGTTATTAAATACTTGAAAGAATGGATTTTCAATAAGTGGAATATGAAGTAATATAAAAAATTATTCTGCGACCTCGTCCCCGTCAAATTATGAGTTTATTAGTTTCATAAGAAAGGTTTTTGTTATGAGAGGGAGATATTATAAGAAAGAGCCGAGAAATAGCCTGTTACGACTCGGGAAAATATTTCAATAAAGAACCTATCAAATCTCTAAGAAATACTTATTGTCAACCAAGTGGGACAGACGTCCCCTGTTAGGCACCAATGTATTGTATTTCTAAATAAATTGTTGGAATGATTTTCACAATAGATGTTTTATTGAGTTAGTTGAAACTTTTGACACAGAAAGTAGTTTTTTTTTTCAATTTACTACGTCACATAACATTACACTCCAAATTTTCGAATGGTTAGGCAAAGTTTATTACTAAAATAGTGCCTACATACACACTCATTTCGCTAGATATACTTAAGTCCCAAGTGACAAGAGAGATCATTATTGCAAAATGTTTTTCAAACTAGAATCTATGGCCGTTACTGAGAAACCCAGTATCATCGTGAACTATCTAGGAATAGGACATAAGATTTCATGCTTATCAGAAGGCTTTGCTCCCCGTAGAATAACGAGGGAACATATTTTTATTATTATGTAACAGTCAATAGGTGCGTCCACACAGAGCGTGCAGCCTCGCGAGGCATTTGCCGTGCAAAGCAGCTCGGTTAGTGTGGACGTGTCACAGTCGGGGTAAGCGCGATGCGGGCGAGCGACCGAGCGCCCGAGCCATCCAGACTCGGCTTTTTGTTTTGCTCGCGTATATAGTTTCGTGCCTCGGTCGAAAAACATCAGGCGCTACCACACAAAGTGTGCTGTCTCGCGAGGCAGTCTCCTCGCGCGGCAAATGCCTCGCAAGGCTGCTCTCTCTGTGTGGACGTACCTAATCGTTTTTCTATTTACTAAAGTGATAAGTTGTTATTGCCAAGCATTCATAGCTTGAGTCCCACCTGGGCGCCAATACATCGTTATTGGCGCCCACCGAGGGACTAAGCTAAGTAATTGCTCAGAAAGTTCTGGAACACTTTCTTTTATTGTGTTCGAGGTATTTAATTACTGCTGAAGGTCGATTGAATGGTTATCTATTTGGAATGATTAATAGCATAGGTGTGCAATAAAAATTATAGGAAGTAATATGAAAATAATAAAGATCAGCTAAAAATGAGTGAAACAAGAAAAAGTCTTATCATTTACACTTTTCCGTGAGTAGGTAACATATTTTTGACAACGAATTGTAGTTCTTTCAGTTTTCCTCTCCAAGATTTTATTCAACAGACAAAGATTTGTATATAGGACAGACCTCCAGAGACTTTTTAAGAAACAGCGGTCTTTGGCTCATTGAATTTTAAAATCTGCTTTGGAGTAGACAAAATTCTTTTTGATCTAAACATCTTGCTTTAGCTTGTGCCCAGGGAACGTATTCTTTTTGAATTTTCAAAAGGGTTGTGAATTATTTAATGAAGTCAGCGGAAATTTTCTTGTCGTGAATACAGGTAACATTTGCAAAGGACCGATGTACCTTTCCTTTAAGCGTGATTTAACTTAAGTAGTGCAGGAGGATTTGATCATTTTGATATTATGGACATTTGTGATGAGGGAGGATAAAACGGAAGTGGCTTAAACAGTAATGAATATATTTATTAATGGATGGAAGGGAACAGAAAAAGAAATATAGTTGGATATTGTAAGAACAAAGATATTAAAGATTAAAACTCGCAGCTCACTAGTGACTTTTTGTCGTGGAGATATTTAATTTCCCCATCGAGTGCTATAATAATAATATATGGGATGGCACTGATTATGGTATCAAATAGTTTATACCGGCCTGTATATTCGACTGGTTGACAAAAAATCACCTTGACAAAGCTCATTAAGGCGAAAAGCCAGTTTTGACTACGTATTTGTAAAACACGTCCCTACAGATTTAGAATATTGTAGCTTGCAATAAAGCAATGAGTAAGTTAATTGGTAGCATGCTCCCAAAAGGTAAACCAAATAAATTGCTATCGAGTTTAGACAACTTTTTCGCAATCATGTTATACTCGTATTGGTACAAATGAGAATTGGGAGCGATAAATGTTGCCACACGGGAGTTGATTGGCACAGTTGTTTTGCAGACTTCTTCTATTATTCCTTTCAATTTAGTGAAAAGGGTACACGTTTGACAGTGCAAAAACGACTACTTTTTTTAGCGTGGTAAAATCATCAAATGAGTCCTCCCACCCAGAGCAGAGTGGAAAGATTTAGGCAAAAATTAAAAGTCTCATATTTGACGTTTCAAAAATTATGTCACATTTGATTTTTGATATTTATAAAATTTTGATTAAATAGCCATCGGGCGTTTTTCCATTGCCGGTGCCGGGGAAGTAAAATGTATAATAATAATAATAATATTCCACAACTATCACACAACGCCATCTAGTCCCAAGCTAAGCAGAGTTTGTGTTATGGGTACCAGACAACTGATAAACATACTTATATATTTTTAAATACATACATATTATAGATAAATTACACCCAGACACAGAACAAATGATCATGCTCATCACACAAACATTTGTCCTGGGTGGGAATCGAACCCACGACCCCCCCGCATCAGTCAGGGTCACTAACCACTTAGACCAACGGGCCAGTCAGTATGGCTCGCTTTTGCACTTACCGGCGCCGGCCCGGCGTTGAGTCCTGCCCATACATTTTTGTTTCCACTGCATCGGCACAGCGCCGGTGCTGCCGGCGTCGGGTCGGCTAATGGAAAAACGCCCATTGGTTGCAATGCCGAGACAGTATTTGTTTTTATAACAAGGATTTACAGACGCACACAGGAATTCATCAAACATTATGATTTAGATCAATTGACAATTTCTAAAGCGTTCTTAGAACCATTATTTTTATGTAGCCTTTTCCTACTGCACTGACTTCTTTTACTGAATTGAAATAGTATCAAAATGAAGCACTTGAAGTGACTGGAAATACATATTATTTGACTTACACTTAACGAATGATTAAAAAGTTTCTGTCTTCAAAAGTTTCAGTCCAAAAATCAAATAATTGTGTAAAACAAAAATAATAATAAATGTTACTTCAAGAAAACCTGTTCTATTATTATTTAACAAAAGAATTGTAACAAAAGAATCATACTCTATTGAATTTATATGTAATATCGGGTTGTTGTAAGTTGGCCACAAAGTTAATTTGCCACAGCTTTGTAAAGTCCATAGATTGAAAGTAAATTCGCCACATGCATAAAAATCATATGTAAATTCGTCATAGGTATGTCTTGGTAATTGTAAATTAGCCACAATTCCACATTTGACATGATTTCTGCTAAAAGTAGCGATAGCAAGCAAAGTTATTGGTTTTAGAGCTCGAATTTAAATATTCGCACTCCTGAACACACTGTTATGGAGACTTGAGTATTCCTTTTAATAGTAAATCGAGCATGCATCAATTTAAAATTTTCGAACGGAATAACGAACCGAGCCAAGCATCGAGCCAAAAATCGCTACGAGCATTTTCGTGATCTTTTCTAGCGAACGTTCTAGTCAATTATTTTTCAAAAAACGTGCTTCACGAAGATGTGAGACTTAACGGTCGTGTGGGCTACATAGCTTTTATTAGAAACACAAAATACTTTTTAAATCATTTTTTTATTATGAAAAATAAATGACGTTGTTATTCCACTTATTCGTTATTGCCCCTGGTCCACCTGCTTGGTTCACCTAGGTGTACCACAGCAAATTGTTTTTCACATTTTAGAAGATTCATAGGAACCAGTTGCACCTTGTGTTTTTATTAGGGGCAACTGGGCCATGGGAGTTAATGGGTAGCTTGCCGTCCGTACGAAATTCCAGCTTCAATCTTAGAAACTGAAAGAATGCTACTAACCAGAAAATGTACCAGGCTTACATATACGTACGTTCAAGGTGGTATGTTTTTAAACAACTGCACCTGACCGTTCTTGTACTTTTGATAGACTATTCAAAATGATTAAAACAATAACCATATAAAAAATACCACCTTGAACTCATGTCAGCCTAGTACTTTTAATGTTTATTTAGGTATGTCATATTGTAATGGTCCTCCATTATTATCCAGGAAACAGTCCCTACCTTCAAATAAAAAGATTGCAACATTTTTATACTGACTTCACAATTTAATATCACTTTTTTTTCTTTCGTAATACTACCATAAAAACATAATGGACATTCAGGTCAACCACGGGCAAAAATAATTTCCCGTGGTACACCTAGGTGAACCAAGCGGGTGGACCACAGACAATAAACGCACTTATTGTTTGATTTTTCTGCTATCCGTACGTAAGAAAGCATCGTGGCGAATTTACAATAAGATAAATTATTATTTTGAAAATATTCTAAACAAAATAGAATCGTGGCAAACTTACACATACTTTTTTTCGTGGCGAATTAACTTTGTGGCAAACTTACAACAACCCGTAATATCTATGTTACAATGAAGTTTAATTAAAATAACCTTTGTTACAATTTGCAATGTCATGACTTTATTGGTTAAGGGCATAAATTATTTGCAAGGCAAGGTATAAACGTAATAGAGATTTTGGAGGCATAATAAAGAACCAGTTATTACAAGACACAATGTCATTTTATTATAGTCCTTAAACTCCGATTAATTTGCAATTACCTTTTTCCATCATCTGCTTAGCCTTTTCCATACTATGTTGGAGTTAGCTGCCAGTCGAACCGAATGAGCTTAATAACAGAAGTCATAGCGCATTGAGAGCTGTTTTATCGCTCAATGAAATTTTTTCATATTTTTTTAGTCTTTGGGCGTAATACTATAACTAACGTCACTCAATTGTTTTGCCTTCCCGGAACGCCTCCACTAACACAAACTTTATTGTATGGTGTTAAAGTTCAAATTGATTTTTAAGTATTATTACGAATCTTTTGGATGGGAATATAGAAAAGTGTTGTTTTTAGACTTATTCAGGTTTTTTAGTTTCTCTCCGTAAGAACCATCGTCGTACTATCGGAATGTTATTAAGAATAAATTAGCGAAATCGGATCAGCTGTTCTCGAGATTTGCGCTTAGCAACTCATTCAGCTATTCATTTTTATATTAGAGTTAATATTCTAGACCTCAACATGTCATCTTATAAAAGTTAAAAGGCTGGCCTATTGTTAGTCACATACAATTACTGTCAGTCCACATTTATATAGCATCAATATAACTTGTAGACTTGTACTGTGAACATGCGAATGTCACGTCACGTTAAAGTCGAGTTAAATGTGTAAGTAGGGCTGTGTGAGAAAAGAAAATGGGTCTATTTGATTCTATTTTATTTTCTTAAGACTGCTCTCTAGCTTATTATTATTTTTTTATTTAGTAAACTTTTGTTGTGGCATTGTTATTGCATAATGTTGCCATTGTGACAATGTGTAGGTAATGTTGATGCAATAAAAAGACTTCCTATAAGATTTCCTATACCACTTTTATGGGTAGTTCTTCAAAAAGTACTCACCGCGTATCTTTTTTGGTGCGATTTTTTTTGAGGTTTATAATATATTTTATCACTTCTGTGTGTGCGACTACATACTTTAAATTCCACTAAATCGCTTCACAGTTGGTTCTGTGCCAATCAGTACCCTTTTTTTTTTGTGGTAAAATCGTCACTTGAGTCCTCCCTCCCCGGGTAGGGCGGAAGGGACTGTCAGACTTGTACTGACTAAAATCCACGGTGTCCTTCAATAGCCCTTTATGTGCCCGGGTCACGGTGATGGAATAAGTCCCGCGGCCGCCAATCAGTACCATTATCACGAGTTTTCACTCTTTTACTTTACAGTGTCTTTCCAGTATTTACAGCGTTTCTTGTATGAAAAAATGGAACAGCGCCTCTGGTGTGCGAAGAAGGAACTAATTTTTTCCTTGAAAATTGTCAATTTGAAATTGTCAAAGTTCCAGTTTACTTTACGTCTCAAATACTGAAAACTCGTGCTAAGGGTACTGATCAGGATCTGCATACGGGATCTTAGAGAAATCGAAGGAACTCTTTAATAAATGATAGCAAATCAATCGCGCTTGCCTAAAAAAGGTAAAATAAAAACATTTCTGGAAAAACATCTTCCCTACTTCTAACGAAAAAATAACTTTTGTTTCGGAAATCAGTTGCCAAAACAATGATGGAAATATTAAAAAAAAAATTGTGTACATAAAATAAACACCAAAAATCGTTGTCTTAACTTGTTCGAAGACTAATTGAGTGTTTAAATATTTAAAAACTGGTATTATTTTCAGGCAATTCCTCTATATAAGACTGTTCCAATGAGTTAAATTAATTTAATTATTAAAAAGGGTACCGTAAAGTCGACCAGTGGTCCATGAAAGGTCTCTAATGAGGGTATGAGAGGTATTTTACTCGTATAACGTGCTCTCCTAATTTTAGGGCGAAGTTGACGGTATTATGAAATAATTATCGATTTAAGTGGAAAAGGTAAAACGGGAAAGGTTACGAAGTTGAAAAGATCCTTAACGAGTTAACTCAAAATAATCTCAAAATAAACTCGTTAATAAATTTAATTTTATATTCATACTGTTCGGATCGTAGGACTGACTGGATCGCGGGACTGTCTGGATCGTAGGACTGTCTGGATCGCGGGACTGTCTGGATCGCGGGACTGTCTGGATCGCGGGACTGTCTGGATCGCGGGACTGTCTGGATCGTAGGACTGTCTGGATCGCGGGGCTGTCTGGATCGCGGGACTGTCTGGATTTTATTTTACTGTTAGCTCCAAAGTGTGACCGATACCTTAGAACAGGATTTCAGTACCCTTATCACGAGTTTTCACTATTTTACTTTACAGCGTCTTTCCAGTATTTACAGCGTTTCTTGATGGAAAAATGGAACATCGCCTCTGGTGTACGGAAGAAGGAACTATTTTTTTTCCTTGAAATTTGTCAATTTGAAAATGGCAAAGTTCCAGTTTACTTTACGTCAGAATAACTGAAAAGTCATGATAAGGCCTCTGTATTATTTTTTCAGTGTACTTGAAGTATTTACTGTTATTTAGTTGGGAAAATGCAGATGATGAATAGTGTGATAAGGCCGGTCCAAACCATCGCTTGTAGCCATATTTTTTACTAACAGAACAAGCCATCCTTTCAACGCGACACGTCCTCTTATGTTTACCAAAAATGGTTACATTTAAAGCCTACATTTCTCTACATAACCCCTAAAGTGCCAGGACCCTAAATTGAGAAGGGTGATGTCTAGAAAAGGACTACAATACAAGCTCATTAATTTAAATCCTAAAGTGGGTTGCGACAACCCTAAGTGTCACTCTAGGGTGACGAGAACAATGCGTGTCCACTATTTAATTATTAATATAATAATAGCTTGTTATGACGTATCGTGAGCACAATAGTTTTAATTTATTTGTCATGACAACGTGGAGTGACTCAGTGTTTTTGTGTGAGTTAATTAATCATTAATTTGGTGTTGTATATTACAAATATTATGTTATACGCATTAAAGCCTTCTTTGTTAGAATCTATCAAGTGTACCACAGCCATCTAGGATAACGAAACGAATATTGGTCGAGGGGTTTTTGCAATAAATCTAATATTTAGCTGCGTTCAAACTGTGGTGATAATGCAAGTAAAATAAGCTATATAGAATCACAATTATACTGCACTTCATTTAATAAATAGGTATTGTTAGGAATTGAATAAAATAACGATCAGAAGTTTGACAAAAGTAGTGTATTTAAATACAAAAGTTGGGATTTTAAGGAAATACCTAATACAAGTTCACAAAAGTAATCTATTTAACAAAACAAAGGAATTTACATTTAATTTACGTTACACAAAAATCAAAAACAAAGGGAATAATTAGTCGAGTGCGAGCGCGTAATGTGGGAATGAGCGATATGAATGGACGATACGAGTAGGCGAGTAGGAATGGAATGGGAATGGGCAAATGGGCCCTTGGCAACGCTAACCGTCGCCTTATATAGGCAAAATCAGGTGCTCCGGGCTCTCTGGAGGGGTGTAGGTTGGAGACGCAGCTAACAGTATATATACTTATTGGCAATTTTGAATATTATTAACTTTTTGTAATTATAAATGTAGTCTGTATGACTTCTATAAAATTAATGGAAAAATATAATATTTCCAAGCATTACTGATATGCTATGATATGATATCAGTTATGCCCATAAATATTTTTATTTGTATTATCTGAAATAGTATGAACTACGTAAATAGCAAATACAATACGAGATTACCATTATATACCATGTACTACTGAGAACTATTAGAAATAGGTTCAGTAACTTTTAACAAGAGAAAGTTACTTCGATAGCTTTACAATATCCCTCGATCATCGATGAGATTCGTTCCGAGAAAGATGTTACTTACCTATTTAAAAAGGGTCGGAATCCATTATCGGTAAATTTTCTACGATCAATCATACTCTAGTATGATTCCAATAAAAGTTCTCCATTTTATCATTCGTTTATTCTCACCTTTGAATTTTTATAACTATTAAAATGATATCAATCAATTTTGAAAATGACTTTGTTACTTCTCGCACAAAATTAATGTGCCAAAATAGAGGCCTTATCACATGAGTTCTGTATATTATTTACAGCGTATTTTAAATATTTAGACATATATATCCTATACTTAACTTTACCTTTTATTACTTTACAAACTGACAATATATTTCAGCGAACTCATAGTCTGATACAAAAATTAATATCTAATGTATTGTAAGGCGTCTTTCTTTATCAGAAGTTGATGGTTTTTAATTTTTACCATTTTATCACATTGTCGACACACCGTGGTACCACAAAAACTTTTAAACGTCTGTTGAACACTTGTCTAAAAAAATGTCAGATTATGACGTTGAAATAAGGTCCGTTTTGCAGTCACACTTTTTTTAGACAAGTGTTCAACAGATGTTTACGTAGTTGTAGTAAGGCTGTATAGGTCTATTGTAAGGAAATAATTATTTACAGAACCACATTGTTTGTACATGCATGTTTAATGCCAAAAAAGAACTGCGTTTATTTTATGGAAAAATGTAAAGGCGCGTCTAGTATACGAATAACTAACTATTTTTTCCTTAAAATTAACGTCAAAGTTCCAGTTTACTATACGTCACAAAAGCAGGAAAAGTCCTGCCGGGGTCGCGGGACTTACGAATTACCGTGACCCCGGAACGTAAAGGGCTATTGAATATAAACGTGGACTTCAGTCAGTACGAGTCTGACAGTCCCTTCAGCTCTGCCCTGGGTGGGAGGACTCAGAGGAGGAGGCTTTGTTTTGGCATGATTACAGTCGATTGATTTCATGTTCTCTTATCGAAAACCTACAGTAGTTGCCGACATATAATAATGTACGCTTAGGCCTACTGTCCACACAGTCGTCTTTCGTAGGATGCATGTAACCTACAAATGAAGATAGGCGTATTTTGCATATTTGTTATGTCCACGCTGCTTCATGCAATAGTCAGTCACGCTACAAAAGGGTCTCAGTTTTCTTTCAACTACTCGTAGCATCGAGAAAAAATACATGGCGAATGCAACACGAGCGGCTGACGCGACGTTGCCGCTTCGTGGACACAGATTTAGTTGTTTCTACGCAAGATGCAATCTTTCGTCTTGCAATCGTTAATTGACGAAAGCGTGCGTATGACGTGCGGTTACGTGGACAATGGGCCTTATGTAATGACGAAGTAATTATTTCGCCAACGGGATTATGAGAATAATATTCCATTTATTATGTGGAGTATTCATTTGTTATGATTATGTAATATTACGTTGTTGTTTTTACTACCGGTTTCGATGTTTATTCTTAAGGCCAGGTTCCAGTACAGTCCGCAGCTATGAGCGCACTACCTCAGCCCCCGCAAAGGGGCGGGGCAAGTCGACAGCGGTGCGGGCGGGAGGGACCGTGTGTGTATATGCCACAGCGTAGCGTAATGCAGTAAGTCAATTACGTACGAGTGTGTCTGGATTAGATTTTCGTAAAATGATATTCGAGATAGTTTTGATTTTACAAAGTGCATACAATGGAGTACTTTCTTAGGCAGCAGTATATTTAATATGTGCCGAGTTTGGGCTCGTTTTGTTATGATGACATCTTACCTGCGGACTTGATGGAGTGACCTGAAGGTCTACATCGGTGACTGCCACTGGAACTCGGCGACGGATCGAACTAGATGTGCCGAGTTTGGGCTCATTTTGTTAGTTATGATGAGATCTTACCTCCGGACTTGATGGAGTGACCTGAAGGTCTACATCGGTGACTGCCACTGGAACTCGGCGACGGATTGAACTAGATGTGCCGAGTTTGGGCTCATTTTGTTAGTTATGATGAGATCTTATCTCCGGACTTGATGGAATGACCTGAAGGTCTACATCGGTGACTGCCACTGGAACTCGGTGACGGATTGAAATAGATGTGCCGAGTTTGGGCTCGTTTTGTTAGTTACGATGAGATCTTACCTCCGGACTTGATGGAGTGACCTGAAGGTCTACATCAGTGGCTGTCACTGGAACTCGGCGACGGATCGAACTAGATGTGCCAAGTTTGGGCTCGTTTTGTAAGTTATGATGAGATCTTACCACCGGACTTGATGGAGTGACCTGAAGGTCTACATCGGTGACTGCCACTGGAACTCGGCGACGGATCGAACTAGATGTGCCGAGTTTGGGCTCATTTTGTTAGTTACGATGAGATCTTACCTCCGGACTTGATGGAGTGACCTGAAGGTCTACATCGGTGACTGCCACTGGAACTCGGCGACGGATCGAACTAGATGTGCCGAGTTTGGGCTTGTTTTGTTAGTTATGATGAGATCTTACCTCCGGACTTGATGGAGTGACCTGAAGGTCTACATCAGTGGCTGTCACTGGAACTCGGCGACGGATCGAACTAGATGTGCCAAGTTTGGGCTCGTTTTGTAAGTTATGATGAGATCTTACCACCGGACTTGATGGAGTGACCTGAAGGTCTACATCGGTGACTGCCACTGGAACTCGGCGACGGATCGAACTAGATGTGCCGAGTTTGGGCTCATTTTGTTAGTTATGATGAGATCTTACGTACGGACTTGATAGAGTGACCTGAAGGTCTACATCGGTGACTGCCACTGGAACTCGGCGACGGATCGAACTAAATGTGCCGAGTTTGGGCTCGTTTTGTAAGTTATGATGAGATCTTACCACCGAACTTGATGGAGTGACCTGAAGGTCTACATCGGTGACTGTCACTGGAACTCGGCGACTGATCGAACTAGATGTTCCAAGTTTGGGCACGTTTTGTAAGTTATGATGAGATCTTACCACCGGACTTGATGGAGTGACCTGAAGGTCTACATCGGTGACTGCCACTGGAACTCGGCGACGGATCGAACTAGATGTGCCGAGTTTGGGCTCATTTTGTTAGTTATGATGAGATCTTACGTACGGACTTGATGGAGTGACCTGAAGGTCTACATCGGTGACTGCCACTGGAACTCGGCGACGGATCGAACTAGATGTGCCGAGCTTGGGCTCGTTCTGTTAGTTATGATGAGATCTTACCTCCGGTCTTGATGGAGTGACCTGAAGGTCTACATCGGTGACTGCCACTGGAACTCGGCGACGGATCGAACTAGATGTGCCGAGTTTGGGCTCGTTTTGTAAGTTATGATGAGATCTTACCACCAGACTTGATGGAGTGACCTGAAGGTCTACATCGGTGACTGCCACTGGGACTCGGCGACGGATCTAACTAGATGTGCCGAGTTTGGGGTCGTTTTGTTAGTTATGATGAGATCTTACCTCCGGACTTGATGGAGTGACCTGAAGGTCTACATCGGTGACTGCCACTGGAACTCGGCGACGGATCGAAATAGATGTGCCGAGTTTGGGCTCATTTTGTTAGTTATGATGAGATCTTACGTACGGACTTGATAGAGTGACCTGAAGGTCTACATCGGTGACTGCCACTGGAACTCGGCGACGGATCGAACTAAATGTGCCGAGTTTGGGCTCGTTTTGTAAGTTATGATGAGATCTTACCACCGAACTTGATGGAGTGACCTGAAGGTCTACATCGGTGACTGTCACTGGAACTCGGCGACTGATCGAACTAGATGTTCCAAGTTTGGGCACGTTTTGTAAGTTATGATGAGATCTTACCACCGGACTTGATGGAGTGACCTGAAGGTCTACATCGGTGACTGCCACTGGAACTCGGCGACGGATCGAACTAGATGTGCCGAGTTTGGGCTCATTTTGTTAGTTATGATGAGATCTTACGTACGGACTTGATGGAGTGACCTGAAGGTCTACATCGGTGACTGCCACTGGAACTCGGCGACGGATCGAACTAGATGTGCCGAGCTTGGGCTCGTTCTGTTAGTTATGATGAGATCTTACCTCCGGTCTTGATGGAGTGACCTGAAGGTCTACATCGGTGACTGCCACTGGAACTCGGCGACGGATCGAACTAGATGTGCCGAGTTTGGGCTCGTTTTGTAAGTTATGATGAGATCTTACCACCAGACTTGATGGAGTGACCTGAAGGTCTACATCGGTGACTGCCACTGGAACCCGGCGACGGATCGAACTAAATGTGCCGAGCTTGGGCTCGTTCTGTTAGTTATGATGAGATCTTACCTCCGGTCTTGATGGAGTGACCTGAAGGTCTACATCGGTGACTGCCACTGGCACTCGGCAACGGATCGAACTAGATGTGCCGAGTTTGGGCTCGTTTTGTAAGTTATGATGAGATCTTACCACCGAACTTGATGGAGTGACCTGAAGGTCTACATCGGTGACTGTCACTGGAACTCGGCGACTGATCGAACTAGATGTTCCAAGTTTGGGCACGTTTTGTAAGTTATGATGAGATCTTACCACCGGACTTGATGGAGTGACCTGAAGGTCTACATCGGTGACTGCCACTGGAACTCGGCGACGGATCGAACTAGATGTGCCGAGTTTGGGCTCATTTTGTTAGTTATGATGAGATCTTACGTACGGACTTGATGGAGTGACCTGAAGGTCTACATCGGTGACTGCCACTGGAACTCGGCGACGGATCGAACTAGATGTGCCGAGTTTGGGCTCGTTTTGTAAGTTATGATGAGATCTTACCACCAGAATTGATGGAGTGACCTGAAGGTCTACATCGGTGACTGCCACTGGAACCCGGCGACGGATCGAACTAAATGTGCCGAGCTTGGGCTCGTTCTGTTAGTTATGATGAGATCTTACCTCCGGTCTTGATGGAGTGACCTGAAGGTCTACATCGGTGACTGCCACTGGCACTCGGCAACGGATCGAACTAGATGTGCCGAGTTTCCGACTCCCCGATGTAAACCTTCAGGTCATTCCATCAAGTTCGGAGGTAAGATCTCATCACAACTAACAAAACGAGCCCAAACTCGGCAAATCTAGTTCAATCCGCCGCCGAGTTCCAGTGGCAGTCACCGATGTAGACCTTCAGGTCACTCTATTAAGTCCGGAGGTAAGATATCATCATAAACAATAAAACGAGCCCAAACCGCCCACATCTAGTTCGATCCGTCGCCGAGTTCCAGTGGCAGTCACCGATGTAGACCTTCAGGTGACTTCGTCAAGTCCGGAGGTAAGATCTCATCATAACTAACAAAATGAGCCCAAATTCGGCAATTCTAGTTCGATCCGTCGCCGATTTCCAGTGGCGGTCACCGATGTAGACCTTCAGGTCACTCTATCAAGTCCGTACGTAAGATCTTATCATAACTAACAAAATGAGCCCATACTCGGCACATCTAGTTCGATCCGTCGCCGAGTTCCAGTGGCAGTCACCGATGTAGACCTTCAGGTCACTCCATCAAGTCCGGTGGTAAGATCTCATCATAACTAACAATACGAGCCCAAACTCGGCACATTTAGTTCGATCCGTCGCCGAGTTCCAGCGGCAGTCACCGATGTAGACCTTCAGGTCACTCCATCAAGACCGGAGGTAAGATCTCATCATAACTAACAGAACGAGCCCAAGCTCGGCACATCTAGTTCGATCCGTCGCCGAGTTCCAGTGGCAGTCACCGATGTAGACCTTCAGGTCACTCCATCAAGTCCGTACGTAAGATCTCATCATAACTAACAAAATGAGCCCAAACTCGGCACATCTAGTTCGATCCGTCGCCGAGTTCCAGTGGCAGTCACCGATGTAGACCTTCAGGTCACTCCATCAAGTCCGTACGTAAGATCTCATCATAACTAACAAAATGAGCCCAAGCTCGGCACATCTAGTTCGATCCGTCGCCGAGTTCCAGCGGCAGTCACCGATGTAGACCTTCAGGTCACTCCATCAAGTCCGGTGGTAAGATGTCATCATAACTTACAAAACGAGCCCAAACTCGGCACATCTAGTTCGATCAGTCGCCGAGTTCCAGTGACAGTCACCGATGTAGACCTTCAGGTCACTCCATCAAGTTCGGTGGTAAGATCTCATCATAACTTACAATACGAGCCCAAACTCGGCACATTTAGTTCGATCCGTCGCCGAGTTCCAGTGGCAGTCACCGATGTAGACCTTCAGGTCACTCCATCAAGACCGGAGGTAAGATTTCATCATAACTAACAGAACGAGCCCAAGCTCGGCACATCTAGTTCGATCCGTCGCCGAGTTCCAGTGTCAGTCACCGATGTAGACCTTCAGGTCACTCTATTAAGTCCGTACGTAAGATCTCATCATAACTAACAAAATGAGCCCAAACTCGGCACATCTAGTTCGATCCGTCGCCGAGTTCCAGTGGCAGTCACCGATGTA
Organism: Agrotis clavis; assembly: GCA_954870645.1. Taxonomy (NCBI): domain Eukaryota; kingdom Metazoa; phylum Arthropoda; class Insecta; order Lepidoptera; family Noctuidae; genus Agrotis; species Agrotis clavis. The sequence goes on from CATPAA010000049.1 coordinate 60,653, forward strand.
GACCTTCAGGTCACTCCATCAAGTCCGGTGGTAAGATCTCATCATAACTTAATAAACGAGCCCAAACTTGGCACATCTAGTTCGATCCGTCGCCGAGTTCCAGTGACAGCCACTGATGTAGACCTTCAGGTCACTCCATCAAGTCCGGAGGTAAGATCTCATCATAACTAACAAAACAAGCCCAAACTCGGCACATCTAGTTCGATCCGTCGCCGAGTTCCAGTGGCAGTCACCGATGTAGACCTTCAGGTCACTCCATCAAGTCCGGTGGTAAGATCTCATCATAACTTACAAAACGAGCCCAAACTCGGCACATCTAGTTCGATCCGTCGCCGAGTTCCAGTGGCAGTCACCGATGTAGACCTTCAGGTCACTCCATCAAGACCGGAGGTAAGATCTCATCATAACTAACAGAACGAGCCCAAGCTCGGCACATCTAGTTCGATCCGTCGCCGAGTTCCAGCGGCAGTCACCGATGTAGACCTTCAGGTCACTCCATCAAGTCCGGTGGTAAGATCTCATCATAACTTACAAAACGAGCCCAAACTCGGCACATCTAGTTCGATCAGTCGCCGAGTTCCAGTGACAGTCACCGATGTAGACCTTCAGGTCACTCCATCAAGTTCGGTGGTAAGATCTCATCATAACTTACAAAACGAGCCCAAACTCGGCACATCTAGTTCGATCCGTCGCCGAGTTCCAGTGGCAGTGACCGATGTAGACCTTCAGGTCACTCCATCAAGTTCGCATCCTAGCTAAAAAATAAGTGGTCCATAAAAAAAAAAGGTTGCACTCCAGGAGTGCCGGTAGAAGTGAAAACTTTTTTGTTACTATGTTTTATTTTAAAACTGGAGTAGTACAGATATGAAATTAACTAATTTGAATGACGTCTTACTCATTTTCGATCAGGGTCACGTGACCCTGACGCGAGTTTTAAATTTTTTACCCATTACAGAAAAAGTGTACAACGCCGCTAAAGAAGTTTTCACTTCAAAAATTACATCGTTTCAAAATTAGATCACTTGACTATTTTATTCTATTCCCGCAACTAACACGTAATCGCTTGTGTGTGTGACTTTGTTTCCATGTAGGAGTTCAGTTCTATGCCTGCTTACGTAACCGCGCGGGGGGAATTTTTGCGCAGCAACGACGTACGTCCATCCTCTATCACGCCTCGGCGGGTACTGGCGAGCGCCCGGTGAGCGAAATAATGCCAATATTTTGGGTATTTTATTTCTTGGAGAAAAATTATAACGAAATTTTAAAATTTGCTTTTACCATGCACTTCTAAATAATGAGCTGTTTTTATTTTTATAAGTTTCATATAAATTCATTGTGAAATCTCTAAGCAGTGGATGTTTGAAAATTGTGATTTAGTGTCATGTTTGAGATTTTTTTCTATCGAGCCAATTATTCCAATTCGTGTTTCTATCTTTACCATTCACTCGAGGATATGTTCAACTTTAATATTATGATTTTTTTTTATTAAAAATATCATTGTTAATGAGACTTTCAGACGTTTGAAAATCTTAAAAATTACTGAAAGCCCGCCTTAATTATAATCTAGTCCTCTTCAGGATAATTATATTTTTGGGTCAATAAAATGCTTAGATGAGTCCTTCCGTTCTGTGTGGAGCAGATTAAGACAGTAAATCTTACTGACTTGAAGTCTATCCAGTTTTTTCGACTTTGGAATACAAGGGTCAACTCCTTGTGTTTCAAAGTCACTGTGCAAACGTTTGCCTGTCTCTAAATAAAAAAAAAATTGTAGCTGAAATCGTCCTTTATTCGTCTTCAAAATTAAATTGGTACATAAACTCAGCTCTAGATGACATTAATAAAAATTTTAAGGCAACTGGAATTCTCAATTGAGATAACTTTAATTTCAAACACAGCTATATTTAACTAAAATTTAACAGCAATTTTACCGTCTAAAATCTCAAAAATGCACAACAGAAGCCACACTAAAACTAAAACTATGTAGACAGAATTATAATTTAAAAGCTAAAACTTTAATTCAGCATGTTTATGCCGAAATTATGCGCGCGCCATGTTTTCATGAAATTCTCTCGTGCCAAAATTCTAGCTGGGTTTAAATACAGTGACATTTATACTGGCTAACAAACACGGAATACAAGTAACAGAAGGTCCATACAAGTATTAAAAAAGTAAGCACACAAAGCCACCTATACAGCGGGAGCCATTATTACTTACAGCGAATGCAAGCGCGCTCACGACTGTCATTTTGATTGAGATCTCCAGGCAGACATTTATTATTTTACGTACAGCTAGTACAAGCACATTCGCAACGTTGCGTGTGATATTTTGTTAGTGTAGGCACACTTCATGTACAGCGAGTGCAAGCGCGCTCACGACCGTCATTTGTTTGAGATCTCCACTCTCCGCACCTATTTGAGAGTGGAGATCTCAAATCTCAAACATACAAGCTTCAAATACAGCGAGTGCAAGCACACTCGCGACTGTCATTTTTTTGTTTGAGATTTCTACGCGCACATAGTAACACTCCAAGTACAGCGAGTGCAAGCGCGCTCACGACCATTTGTTTGAGATTTACCTGCATATTTGAAAAGGCCTAGTCACAAAATTTCTATATATTTTATTTACAGCGTACTTGAAGTTTTTACTGCTTTTTTGTATGAATAATTGGAATAGCGCCTCTAGCGTAAAAAATAGTTCCTTGTACCTAAGTACAAGGAACTATTTTTTTTCATCAAAATAACGCGAAAGTTCCAGTTTATTTCATTAAAACGTGAAAATTCGTGCTAGGTTTACGGGCTGGAATTTTCATATTATTTCACAGTTCGTATTTACCCATGCAGTAACCAGGTTGAAGAGTTCAGTAAGCTAGCTTGCTCATGACGCTGTTCGCTTGATATGCAATTGCTACTAACTCAAAATGAAAATCATCTTTGCTGCTACGAAATAATGATGCAATTCGACTGACTAACGTCATTGTGACGAGTGGTAAGGATGATTGTCACTTGTAGTTGACATTGGTAGAATTGCGTTGTATTGCGTCATAGCTAGCTCGTTTAGGCACTCGCTCCATGTAAAATAGTGGTATGAAGCTGCATCTGATTAAAGAGACATCATCGCTAACTATCAGGCGAGATAGTGGTCAATCAAACCGAATCGAATGTGAGAGATTTAAAAAAAAACATTTTTAGTTCGGAAAACTTAGCACGCGAGTTCGACTCGCACTTGGCCAGTTTTATGTACCCAATGACACTCTCACGTTTAAGACGAATCTAACGACACCTCTCAAGTTAAAATCCATCAAGCCGTTTAGGCTGTAGAGCGTGCCAAAGAAATATACATACATACAATACCCTCTAAAAACATAACCCTCCTGGCGCAGTCGGGTAATAACATCTAAAAGAGATAATTGTTTGAAACCAACCTTCTGTAGAAATACTTCTGATTAAACGACGTACCGTTAATTACTTTCAAGTATTCCTCATAGCATCTGTGAAACTCAGGGGGCGTGAAGTAAATGTAATGCCTACTTTGCATTTTAATTTCCGACGTGTGAGAAATGTGAAGCGCCCTTTTGCGTGTGTCAACGAAGTTCATGTTGGAATAGTGACCTTAAACTTCGTGCGGAATACACGCGATTCGAATATGATAAAAACCGCGCGGGTCCGCGTGTTTTTCGTTAATCGCATCTTTGTTATTGGTTCAGACGGCGGTGATTGGACGGCGAGTCATCGATTTCTGCCGTCCTATGTTAGCTGGAAATCGCCCTGCGACGTCCGTTACCGTAGACGTCTCGGGCTGCGGGTGTTGTGAAGTCCGGGCTGCCGTGTCCCTCACGCATTCCGCCTCCTCCTACACTAGCATGACTGCTTCGAAGACTAATGGGAATTCCATTCCGTCTCTCTCCGCAGCATGGCCTCAACTAATTCCGGGAACGAGAGGTCGCATCCACTCATTGCCTCCCCCGAGGACACGGTAGTGCCCTGTTTAAGGTAGTAGAGAAAAGTACGTATCAAAATCCCGAATTTTAAATGACCAAATTTTTGAACTTCGTGTTTTTAAACGTCGGGTTTTTAAACTTTGGGACTTTAACGGGCAAATGAGGCAGTATATTATACTACCTTTCTCTACTACCTTATTCTAGCGTTGTGTTACTCATTACTCAGGGTTATGATTCCCCAAATGGCTCCGATGTGAAGATAACCTTTACCTTGGCATTAAGGCACTTCTCTGATCAAAATAACCTTCAGACCTCGCGCCATACAAAATCACGATGTCCACCCGTGAATAACAGGAAAAAATAATTATGTCTACATGCTTTTTTGGCGTTGATGAAATTTTACTTTTAAAAAAATGTTTAGTTTTAGTTTCTTTTTCTTTGTTTCTTTTGTTATACTGTGTGCACTGTGCACTTTGTGGCGTGTGCCAATAAATGTTTTTTTTTTCTTTCTTTCATACTATGCTTTTACTCATAACTATGCGATGACCTTATGTAGGCAATACAATGTGACATTTTCATTTGCGTGGTATTTTCCATGTGTGTTCCTATGTATACCCGCATCGTGGCTGTTCTGACATAGTTCTATCTAAAGGACACATACAAATTGCCTAGTTTAGAAGAAAAATACATTTTTTTAGAACAAAAATACAAATTTAGTTATTATAGCGGTTAAAAGAGTATTTTATAATGTTAGGTTATTTGTGTGATTCTGCTTATAATCGATGCATTATAATACCTGGCATTTGGTCTCAGAAAAATTACATTCAGTGCGTTTCAGTAATTTTTTTTTATAAACATGTTTCGCTTATTATTATACTTTGACGATGTTATTAACGGTTCTACGGATTACAAAATTTTACTGCACATGGAAGAAAAGTCTATGAATTAAATAAAAAACATAGCCACCGATTTACGTAAGAGGAGTTTTACACTTTTTTGTGGTGGTTTTTGAAGTCAGTTATTTTTTTTGTTTCTTATTTTCAAGCTACTATTTTATTCCACTTATATGACACAAAGAATCAGCACGCCACAGAGAAACTCCGAAAAATGTCGTAACAATTTACGTGCAAAATTTTGCTTGCTGTTTTGTCTGAAAAATGCAAAACGAACGTTATATTTCACCCTCAAAATGTAAAACGGAATTCTTGGCACTTTCTTTTTGTCACATTCTCTGGTAATTATTCTAATAGAGTTGTAGAGGGAAGGGTAATTTATTTTACTTGATTACTGCATAGCAAAGCAAGAAAGGGTGGAGAAATGAGTTCAAATTCTTTTGCGTAATTAAAAACATAAGATGCTTAACGAAATGTGAATCTACTATTGTAGTCTGTCATTAAAATCATGAAAATCGATGAGGGCGCTGCGGATATCATCGACTTGTTTATCGACTCGTTATCTATTGCATTTTATTCCTTTTCAAGACTACGGTGACAACGAGTCGCTAAACAAGTCGATGACATACGATGTACATCGAATTAGTGCTGCCCTACTTTGAATAATTTTAGTTCCCTCAAACATCTTTTTCATGATTTTATAGACAGACTGTACACCTAGAGCAGATCTAACTCTTCGAGGATAAAAGACGTGACGTTATGGGTTTTTTTTTGTATACACTGCACCCACTCGTGGGTAAAGGCCTCCTTCCACTTCTATTTGAGCCCGTGCGTCCTCCTTCCAGTTTGGACGGACCGTATCCAGTTCGTCCTGCCATCTCCTTCGCGGTCAGACAGATGTCCAGTCCTGGTTAAACCGTATTTAAAGCTTGAAGAGTTAAGTTTAACAATAGGTACATCACAACGAAAAACATGTTTTCAATAAAATATTGAAAATGTTTTAGATTTGAAATCAATTTCTATTTTATTGAAATCTTCTTCAAATGTAAAATGTTACTTCAACTCCAATAACCAACTACGTCTAGCCTTATTGCTTAGGTCCTTCAGAAGGGCAATGGGGTACGTGAAATCTTCTCATCGAGAATCCCACAGTGTCCAGTATGGCATATGGCTCTAAGAGTTTGGTCGTTGACTGCTGGACTTGTAGAGAGATTAAGAAGCACTCAACAAGCAATGGAAATAAGTCGGAGTTTCTTTGCGGGATAAAATCTGAACTGAATATTTGCCCTAAAACCAGAGTCATCGATACAGCTCTTTAAGCACGGTGACCTAGCAATGTGCAGGCCACATCACTTATTTATTTAATACATTTAGTACGGCTTAAAATGCCATTAACACTAAATGAAAAATGATTCTGATTATGTCTTCTCACAGAATCGCAAACATTCTAACATTATCGTTTTCCATTTATCAACAAACAAGCCCAATCCAGGGTAGGTCTCCACGAGCGCGTTGAGTATCATCAGCATGCGGTAGGTGACGTGGATCAGGCCACGCGACAGGCCAGTGTGACAAAATGGGACATTAAATAATTTATTAATATGTTTTTTGGAACGATTATAATCAATTGAAACAAAAAATTGACACAACTCCGTATCCAAATCCAATGCATCGGTATGACCGTGTAAAATTTTACATTACATAGAACTGATGACCGATGGAGACGAAAGGATATAGAGAGGCGACCACGAAGCAAAAGACAGAGTAGGCAAGCCAATTAAGTGAACCGACGACATCGTTAGAGTCGTGGACATCCGATGAAGCTCGCTCCATCTAAGGCTGAGCGCAGACTTGAGTCACAACTGTTTTAAGACAGTCTTGTCTCACATAGACAAGTCTGTCTTAAAACATAAACAAAACTGTTTTGTCTACGACACGCCGCTCACCTGAAACAAAACTGTTCAGTGTCAGACTTGTCGCTGTGCAGTTCTTGTGTCTATTAGACAATATTGTCTATGAGACGTTTTGTTTTATGTGTGCGCATCTTCATGGTTTTTGTAAAGCAATAGTCTGTCTTAAAACTGTTTTGACTCAAGTCTGCGGTCAGCCTTAGACCTCATCTTTGCTTCTGGTCAAGAGATACTGTAAATAAATAATAAATAAACGCCAATCCAATTTGTCCCGAAAAACATCAAGATAAAACTGGCCAGTTTACAACAGGATACCATAAAATATTTACTGTTTACCCATCACTGAATGACCCTGACATGTGGACCGTATTGTAGGAGACCCCAGACATTACTCCAGGATTTGAACACCTCATAAAAATTGATAAGGGCACCGACCGAGAGGCGGTTGGTGTAAGGCACAGGAGCTTTTTATTTTTACACGACTCCCCAATTAAACGATAGTTACAAGTTTTTTTTAAAAAAAAAAACGTTGCCTCACCCTAAAAAAAATTCCTGTGTCGTGGGTGCGTTTACAAACCAAACACCCAGACCCGGAACAACTACTTGTAGGTGATACAAATAATCCGGGCGTTTTAGAATAATGCCGTTTTAATCACTACAAAAAAAATAATTAAAAACAAAATTTTGAATAGTAGTGTAACTATTAAAAATCTTTAACAGAAGTATCCCCCCGGACTGGCACAAGAAATGTAGTTTTCTGTTTACCACTAGGTACTATGTTTGTCGCCAAGAAACGTTATGGAGTAATAGAAGCCAGAAAGCCAGCTAACGTGACACGATTTTATTATATTTACACTGGTTTGCATATTAGAATAAAAATAATAATCATCAAAATTCATTTTCTAAGAAACTTAATTCTTATCCCTTAATAATTTTAAAAGTAATCCGTGTACTCAACGAGATCGAAGGTCAAGGTCAAAGAGACTTTGACCTTTGACTTTTACAAACGTACTAACATTGCCTTTACTTTATTAAACGAACTTTCCATAAGTCCTAATACAATATGCAAATATTCCTATTGGTTCAACTTCGCTGTTCTTCTATCCCTTAAGCCTTCAGTACCGAAAATTACCTTTACAGGAAATTACGATGGGCTATTGGAAAAGCTTTTTTTCGAACCCTATAATAGTTGAATTAAAATTTATAAGGGATTTAGTGGTATTAAGGGTGGCTGGTTAAACTTCGGACATTTTGAAGGAGAAAAAAAATACTTTACAATAGTTACACGTCTGTTTTTCTCTTATTAATTACTGACAGGAAAACAGACGAATACCTTTCTTTACCTGGGAATCAAACCGATTTTCACACTCGAACTATACAAGTGCTTTTATTACTATTCAACTACCATTAGATAAATTAGTCAATCAATGAAACATTTTTTACAACGTGATCCATGTGAATCTGAAAGTACGAGTAATTGTAATGTAATATTTGAGAGTAAATATGAGTCATTTTCATTCACTTCTGTGTTTAAATTATTATATTATTGGCTTAAACCCTTAGCTTTCATAATCTAGGCTATAAATGATAAATCTGTATGCTAAATTTCGTATAAGTCCGCCTTTTTTTTCGTGATAAAATCATCAAATGAGTCCTCCCACCCAGGGCAGAGCGGGGACCGTCAGACTTGTACTGACTAAAATCCACAGTGTCCTTCAATAGCCCTTTACATTCCGGGGTCACGGAAATTCGTTAGTCCCGCGACAGGAACTTTCGAATTTGTGATTTATAGATTTATTCTTTCTATAATTTCATTATGTTTTTCGTTTACCCAGACACATTATTACATTGTCCGACGATTAAGCCAATCGGATTTTCAGAACATCGATACAGCTGTGAGCGCAATCCTTTCCAATTGGATTAAAGAAAAATAGCATTATTATAATCTTTTTTGTAGTCGAAGAAAAGGTTTGACCTTGACCTTGAAGATTAAGGGATAAATTGGCTGCGAATCGAATTGTTTGACCTTTCTTTTTAGTGGTTGATCCTTGGATTGATTGTCAATTTTATCGTTGATAGATTGAATTTTCTCTGATCTGGTTAAATTGATTCTTTGTATGTAGTTTAAATTTTGTTGATAGTACAATTCTGTGGCTCTAGTGAAAAAGGGTCTAAGTCTAAAAATGCAACTTTACAGGAGACGCAAAAAACGCCCCGCGCGCACCAAATTACATGTTTAAGTACGTGTGGCATTTAAACAGCTGTCAAATTAAATATATGTGATATGTTATATAGGTAAAAAATGTATGTTCTTTCTTATTCTAGTATTATTTTTTACATAAACTGAATAGTTTTCAAAATAGCGACTTATACTTAACACAAAATGAACTACACAAGGGTATAAAAGAAGTTAGATCCCTTTTCTCATACACAAAAAGTTAATTCACAAAAGTGAAAAAGGATACGCATTTGGAGTTATTTGTATGATAACTAAGAAATTAAATCAGATAATAAGTGTTGGAATAGCCAAAATAAATGAACTGAATGTGTACTTTTTATCGACATGATAAAATTTTGAAAAATAGCAAAAATAAATAACTTGTATCTTTTTTCACATAGTTATTAGACGTAACATAAGGCGCATGTTGACTTACGTGAACCTTTTGTGTAAGTTATATCTATCTTTAAACCAAAATAAAACCAAAAAATATGTAGTTTTGTGGTGTTTATTTTTTTATTAAAGTGAAGAAAAGTATTTTAAGAAGTACCTATGACAGTTATTTTTAAATCATAAAAACAATTAAAAAACAAATGAAAAGTACAAATCGAGTCCCACAGAACCTTGAAAGTGATTCAAATCTTGTTCGATATCAAGAAATGTCTATAGCACAGTTTTTTTATAAGTCAGGACAAATCAACTGCAGTTGAAACCTGGGAAAGTGATCCAGAAAACCTTATTTTAATTTCACTTCTACCGATAATAAACTCCAGTTTTAAAATAAATATGCAGTTAGTAAAAAAGTATTGAAGAAGTTAATTAAGTATTATGACGCAGTTTTTTTAATCAGGAAAACAATTCAAAAATAAAAAAATAATCAAATAAATCAAGTCTAACAGAAACCTTAAAAATGATCCAGAAAACCTTATTCGATGTCGTCGTTGCTGTCGTTTAGAAGAGGATGTTGATCTTTTATATTATCATCGTCAATGAAAAGGTTGTTATAAAAAGATCGAACACTGGGGTTTATTAGCGGAAGAAGAGAAATCAAATCTCTCTTTTTCTCATTTGAATTAGCTAGGCCCATCGTATGACCTAGGAATACATTACCGTTTCAAACAGAGGGAGTGGTGATTTTCCTCTTTCCCTCTGCAAATTAACAATGTTCCATTCTTCCTCATCACACAACTTACAATGAAATTCTCCTTTTTTATATTTCTTTTGTCTTTAACTCGTCTGTCGTAGACTTCTAAGCTCCAGTAATAATTTAAAATAATTCTACAAGGTCCTAGTCTTTTAACTTTAAATTTCTCTTCTTTTTTATAGTTTCTGTATCTCTTCTTTCCTTGTTACTTTTCCTAGGATTACGTTTCCGGTCTTGTTAAGTACCTTTTTATATCCCAAAATGACTTATTATTGCTCGTATCTAAATCTGACTGTGGAATAATGACATCGCCTTTTACGTTTTTGTAAAAGTGAACAATCTGAGTTACTTGTGTCAGATTATTTGGAATGAAATCGTCACTACTTTCTGTGGGATAATGCAAATTGGGTTATGATAGCGTATCAGTGAACATAGAAATAATATCAAGATATAAGACAAAAGTTTCATCAGAATCAGTGAATGTATCGACATCATTATCAGGCTCTGCGAAAAGGTTTTTGAAACTTCCAGGTATTGGAGAAAATATTTAAGAGTTTCCCTGCTTTGGTGAGTTATTTTTTAAACATTCAAGCCTTGGATAATAACTGTTTGAACATCCTGATCTTGGAGAATGATCCCTAGAATGTGTAGCCTTTGGAGAATAGTTTCGGAAGATATAAGCACAGGTATAGATTCGCCATCAATCCAATCTACTTCATCCATCATTGCCATATCTTTGGAAACAAGACCCATCAAACAATTAATGCGACCACGACCAGCCATTCTAAAACAATAGATATATTTGACTGGCCTGTTGGTCTAGTGGTAAGTGACCCCGACTGCTTTGCGGAGGTCGTGAATTGGATTCCCACTCAGGACAAATGTTTGTGTGATGAGCACGATCATTTTTTCTGTGTCTGGGTGTAATTTATCCATAATATGTATGTATTTAGAAATATATAAGTATGTTTATCAGTTGTCTAGTACCCATAACACAAGCTCTGCTTAGCTTGGGACTAGATGGCGTTGTGTGATAGTTGTGGAATATTATTATTATGTATTATATTATTTATTAAAACATTACATCAGGGAATCGCGATATGAAAGTTAAGTAGGTAAGTCGAAATAGAAGTATAAAATGTGCTAATTTGACAATTTTACGTATCTATATAATTATACTATAAAGTGTAGTTAAATATATATGTGAGGTTGATATCTGGTGGTTGTTTATTATAACCACTGTTATTGTAGTGTTTTTGTGTGAAGAATTAACTAACATACGTACAAAAACAAAAAAAAAACAATGTCTCCTCTTCATAATAAGTTACGCAATGGAGTTTAAAATAAAAACTCGGTGTAATTGGGTACATTTGGACAAAAATCTAAATAACAATACGTACACTCAAAAATAATTTGCTAAAATATGTGAAAAAGGGTACAACTTACCAGTGCAATTACTGATTTTTTGCAGTGCGTCGACACAAGTTCCCTTCAATAGAGTGCTTGGACCACCGAAAGAGTGCGAGCGCTACGCACTTTCCACCCACCAGCACCATAACCCGTATCGGCCAGTTGTATCTTTTCTCACGAAAAATAGCAGCGAAATATTGGTATTATTTTAGTTATGTCAAATTGCATTTTTAATATAAATATTTCATACGTGAAAACTGATACCAAAAAACTTATTCTGGATTTTTGTCTTTTATTTTGGTGAAAACGGATTTATGTCAAGTGATATCGTTACTCACATAACAATTTTTAAGGAATTAATGTACTTGTGCCGGTATTCACTAAACAAATTGAAGCTCTGACAATACATGTTTATTTAGATCAAAAGACACAAAATAAAAATAAACATAGTTTTGTGTAAAGAAATTAAAGTGCACTTATACCCCGCTTTTGTAATATTTTTAGTGTTAGTTAACCCCCTTTGCACATTGCTAACTTCCTTATTTTTAAAGATAGGCAAGATCTGTTTTCACGAATGGATAGATCATTTTTTTCTGAACATTTTAGTGTACTTAACTCATTTTCGACAAAATCGGACTTAAACCCTTTTTCACTAGAGGCACAGAATTAGACCCGCCTTTCATTTGGGGTCGCGGGACCGTCCCTTCAGGTAACCGTGACCCTGAAACGTTAAGGGCTATTGAAAGGACACCAGATATTGTGTGGTCGACAGCCTGTTGGACTCCGTTTTACCTACCACCAACCATGACGGGTTTTGTCGCTTCTTACGACAAACGTTTGTTTCTGTGCTACGAAGGATACACATTAACTTATTAAAATTTTGTGCACAAGTTAACGAAAACATGTACACATGGCTACACATCAAGCATACAAAACCAGTTTATCGTGGTCTCGCTTTGTATGATCACTCCGCGCGTACAACGATCAGCTTATACTAGTTTTGTATAGCTTGATGACTGTGTAGTCGTGTGTACAGCGGCGGAGCTAGTGTCTTGGTCATTATCTACCAGTCTATACCTTAGGGTTATGCAGAGACAAAGACAAAGTAGGTGCACTTGCACTGACTAAAATCCACGTTGTCCTTCAATAGCCCTTTACGTTCCAGGGTCACGCTAATTCGATTAGTCCCGCGATCCCGGCAGGCTTTGGCCCTCTTGAGCGGGGGCCCGTCATTATGCTGACACTCTTTGGGCGCCTGTGGAACACAACACGACGTCGACCCGGGTATGGTCCATGATCGGACAGCGAGTTGCCCATTACTCGCCGCCGGCATGCCCAAGATAACAAGGTTGTCAAAGCCAAGGTATTACGAACCCTAGTACTTTCGTTTCATTGGGAAGGTACTTTTAAATTACATCCCGGATTCGTCCCATCACAAAAGACGTCTTCTTAACGATTATCCAACTGAGACAGTTAATTAAAAGCGTCATTACAGGATACTTAAAACTTTTCGTTTGATGAAAGTATAAGTAAGCTACTTTTACTGTATGAAGCGGCCTATTGCTTTTGACATGTGAATTTCGACTTTTTCCTACAGACGTTAAGGTTTAAAATTGAGTAAGGTGTGTTTAGGATATCATGTATCTTAAAAAATCACAAAGTTATAAGCTCGTATATTACCTGGTTGTCCGTTCAAAAACATGTTCATTTCGCGGTACACCCGCGTATACCGCGTCTCCTGTGTTATACACTCGTGATAATAGTTTGGCAATAGGTACCTAATCGTACGGTGATTGTATTGTAATTAATTGGTAATAAAATTTTATTAAAACATTTTCGAAAAAAAATATAACATGGTGTAAAAAATATTGGAGTCGAATCAGTTACTGATTCTGAACAAACTATGTTCAGGTATCGCATATACTAAAAATAATGTTGTATACATATATATCATCATACTACGACGCTGACTTCAGAGGCACGTACTGCGTTACTTTTCGCCTGATTGTATGATCAGTTACATCAAGATACACGTCAAAATATACAAAAGGTTTTTCACACATTTGACTACGCTCAAATAATATCGCTCTTGAAAGAGATTGCATGAAAAATACATATTTTAACGAATTCAGATTTTTTTGAGCTTGTTACAACGCGATGGAAATGAGTGATGTGAGATTTATTTGTAAGCCGATCGAAATCAAATAGTCATAAAAATCTAAAGTAACAAAGTGGAAGCTCTTTATAACTAATTTTAAAGCGTAAAAGAAAAAGAATGAGAAAATACGTTTCTTTGACACAATCTTTGGCAGAAAGTTTTAAAAAACACAAATTATTTAAGAAAAGTTTAAGCATCAACGGTACAAATTATTTAAAAAAACTTTAAGTAAATACGGTTGCATTTTCAAAGCTTTCTTTTAGAAACAGATTACTTAGATACGATTGCATGTTTTCATTCCATTCAAAAGCGTCTGCAATACATTTTGGACGATATAACTTTGTATTTTACTTACCATTTGACAACACATGCCAGCTAGCCCGAAACATTCATTTGTCAATCAATTTGTCTACAAAATAAGATTGTATATTTTCCATGAAAATATTTATAGTCATACACATGTTTTATTTCTTGATTTTTTCTGAACAACGGTAACGTAAAATAATGTAATTATGTTGTCATAATTCAATTTGTGATACCTGCAGGAAGAAAAAGACGAAAGGTTATTTCTCCAAGGTTCAGTTTTCAACTTATATTTCGGCAAATGTCTTTGAAACCTGACTATTTAGGACATTATTTCTAATATATTGTTTTGTTTGCTTAAATGTCTATCTAAATAAATATTAACGTTAGTTGTACCTACACCGCGATTATGAGAAAAAAAAAATGTCGGGCTTCAAACCCCTTTCTGTACATAAGGCTTTTAAAAGGCTATTTTGACATAGGTGCTTTCAGTGTAAAAGCTCCGATGGTTCTGCCTAACTCAATTGAAATCCTGCCTGTGAGTAGTTTTACATCATTGTATATTGTCTGTGGTAACCTTTTAGTAGCAGAAGGTAGCAATTTAGTGTCTGTGGCCAAGTATACAAAAGGTGCTTTTAAGACTATTGTCTACCGACCGCTCGTCCATACTAAAAGAGAAAACGTTTTTCTGCCCCTAAATGTTATCCTATCTCAATGATTTTTTAGAATGCTACTGACAAAGTAAAAAACTAGGTTTATAGGTTTTCTTTTTTTCAAAATTCATAATAGTTTGAAAGTAACAGGCGCCTAAAAGTTACTATTTTTATGACAAAATCTTCATTGAAGTAAAACCTTCGTATTTTAAAAACAAAGAAGTTTTAGAAAAAAAGCAAAACATACAAACCTAGAATATAATATGCTGAAACGATTGACACCAGAATCTAAGAGATTGGACGTGATTTAGTATGTGAAAAACGTTTTCTCCCGAGAGACAAATTTCATATAAAAAATACTCACAATCAGTCGCGAGCTGCAACGCTCTCTATCGCACGATCGGGGGTTTTTCAACGCGCGAGAGGGACAGCACGAGTTTTTCAAAATACCTATTCTTTGAAAAGGCAGCCGCTATACAATCCTCTTAAAGGTAAATTGCTAAAATACTAGGTGAGGCATTCAAATTTTATTTTGGAAAGTAGTTGTTGTAATGGAAATTCTAACTTGTTTTCGAATTACTATGTATTTACAGTAATTCCCTGAAAAAGTGGTTAGGTTTTGGTATAAAAATATACTTTTAATACTTACTATTACTTCTAAAATTTGGTAAAAACACATACTCATGTAATTCTACACACGCAGTTTAATAAATGTTTTTTGTTTCAT
This sequence comes from Agrotis clavis, assembly GCA_954870645.1. Lineage (NCBI taxonomy): Eukaryota > Metazoa > Arthropoda > Insecta > Lepidoptera > Noctuidae > Agrotis > Agrotis clavis. The sequence goes on from CATPAA010000049.1 coordinate 76,006, forward strand.
ACATCCGCGTTTGGATGAAAATAAAAAAACATCAACAAAACAATGAAAAAGTTGCTATGAGAAACTTTCACACACCTACGACGTTTAGACCATGGTTTATCGCAAAACCACCTCTTGTAATGATGCTTGTGTAAACCATCGTCTAACGAGATTTAAACCTAAGTAAATAACTCCATATTTTCAAGTAAGTACACTTTTTCAAATCTAGCAATAAAACAAATACTGCATGCTCTAGGTACTACTCGTACGGAACCAATGCATTGACGTTTTTTGTTGACTTTTTTACTGCAGTTGAAGATTTTTCCGTATTGTTCCGCAATCCTACACTTATGTTTCTTTGTTTTGTTTACTATGTCGTTGCTTCGTTCCTATCGACTATCGATACTCTTGAAAAACTTCAGTTTTTTGCAGAAAAATATTACTGCATAGAAGAGAGACTGTTCGGAAGATTCACAATTATTTGTACACTAGCTGTTACAGTTGTTATCCCATGGGGACATAAAATATGTGTTAATCCAGGTTATAAACTATCTGTGTTAGTAATTTCATCCAAATCTGTCCGGTAGTTTTAGCGTGAAAGAATAACAAATATCCATCCATCCATCCAAACATACTTTCACGTATAAAATATTAGTAGGATAGGATATTAGTAAGATTCCAACATACCAAAAATTACGAACTTCTTAACAGGTGCTTGTACTGCCAGGATTGTGGGAATGTCGTAAGGGGCTACCGCGGCCTTGGAACACAAAGGGGTCTTGAAGGAATAAGGTGGGTTTTCGACAGAATAAACTGAACCATTATGTTTGTTGATCATTATATTTGAACGGTGAAGGAAAACATCGTGAGGAAACCGGCATATCCTAGAACCAAAAATTCGAAGACATGTGACATCTAACAACCCGCACTGGGCCCGCGTGGTGGATTATGGCCCACTCCCAGTCACAGAGAGGAGGCCTGTGTCCCAGCAGTGGGAACATTATAGGCTGATGATGATGATGATGATTATATTTGTTGCCCCAAGCTAGTAATTTCTTCTGTAGCGTGGATGAGTTAACCCAGATCCAGAAAAACTACTTAGAGGTCATTGAAATACCTGTTCCTTGGGGGGAACCGAACCGGCACGCAGGTCAGCAAGTCAATAGGTGCGTCCACACAGAGCGAACAGCCTCGCGAGGCATTTGCCGCGCGAAGCAGCTCGGTCAGTGTGGGCGTGGTTCGGCCGAGGTAAGCGCGCGCGTTGCGGCGTGCGAGCGACCGAGCGCTCGACCCATCCAATGTCAGCTATTTGTTTAGCTTGCGTATAAATTGTTTCCTTCTCGGTCGAGAAACAATAGGCGCGTCCACACAAAGCAAGCAGCTTCGCGAGGCAGTTTTCTCGCGCGGCAAATGCCTCGCGAGGCTGCTCGTTCTGTGTGGACGCACCTAGTTGCTTCACCACCTGGGCAACCGTAATTGCTTGTTACACTGTCATGCACTTAATATAATTATATTCCTCAATGGTCTGCAGAGTAGACCTTACAAGTAAATACAATAATTGACATCATACTCAAAAAGGCTTTTTTCAAATGAACACCAAACAATGGGATTTTTCCCATTAATTTAATATTAAGTTTCCAATTGATGGTGCAAATGGGAATTTCTTATTAAATACAAAATGGATACCAAATAATGACGATAATAAAGTTTATTACTCTGAATTCCGATTCCAGTATCGTATTTAAATATTTAATTTGTAATCGAACAAATAAATTGGAACGGATCCCGTTACCCGTGGGATGCATTAATATTTGCGTCGGAATTCGATTTATTTAATTGGACATATCGATTCGATGTTGTATTGAATAATTTTGATGATGATTGGATGCGAATGTACAATATTATTTGGTAGAAATTATTCTGTAATCATTTTTGTAACCGTAACTTGAATTTAAAACATAGGATTCTTTTAGCCCTACGTGATATAGATTGTCTCTTGTCCTAGTAGTGATGCGACATATAAACGCGTCGCGATATTAAAGTTATCGACTTTGTGCGTAGCTTAAAAGCACTCATTGTATAACAAAAATGATAATCAACACGTAAGTATATACGCGAGTGTTATTTCGCAAACGTGCGCGCGACCTCCAACGTCGATGCTAGGACAACACTAATACGAGTCACGCAGCGCCCGCGCCGCCCACCTTCCCTCTCTTGCGTCTACGAGGCGTACGATTCCACGAGTAGTAGAAAATAATTACAGTACTGTGCGTTAGGGACCTAATCCATCTCTAATTTCTTTTTTAATGTCCTTGAATTCAGCTTTAAGTAGGAAGCAAATAGGTATGTATATTTGTCCTACTCATACCTAAAGAACTTTACACGTTAGATCCTCCCGCAAGGAGTGAAACAACACGATTATGTTCAACGCACAATACAAAAGTCCTGCAAGAGATCTGATAGATCTCGTAATGCAACGAACGTGTTAAGCTTGGTTTTGTATTTTTTTTACTGTGGTAAAATCACCAAATGAGTCTTCCTACCCAGGGCGGGGCAGGAGGGACTGACAGACTTGTGCCGACTAAATTCCACAATAGCCCTTTACGTTCTAGGGTCAAGGTTATCTGATGACAAAGTCCCGTCACCCCAGCAGGCTTTGGCCCTCTAAGGGGGCTCCGTCATATTGCTGACAGCTCTTTGAGGCGCGTGTGGTACACGACGCGCCGTCGGCCCGGCATGATCGGACGGCGAGTCACCCAATACTCACCATCCGCAAGCCTGCGCCTACGGTGGCAGGAAATCGCCTCATGACGTCCGATGCAATAGATGTGTAGGGATGCAGTTTGCCCAAGATCAGATAATAGTGAGTGCATCTTGGGGAGACTTTCATTATTTTGGCAGTGGACGACACATGATAGAGGCTTAAGAAACGTTGACGTAACGTACCTGAAATAAAGACAAAACCTTAAGAAAAACAAAGTAATTTTATTTGTGTGACGAACAGAATACACGGAGGTTAACCACTAAAATATAATACAAACTAACAAAATGTCGGACAAGGCCGAACATTCAGATAAATTAGACTTGTTTGTCACAACGCATACTCAAGGTGACCCCGAAAAGGAAGATTTTGAGCTGGTGTAAAGTTTTAGATATGAATAACGTCATGAATTTGTAGTAAAAATATTTTGATCCAAATTTTGTTTGTGGATTCATTCACGTATAGTCTGAGCCTTTTTTCATCTTGCAATATTAAGTCATAGATAGAATATTTGTTTTTTTTCTTTTTTATGCACACCATACAAGCTACAGATATATCCAAAAACTTTTTCAAAAAAAAATGTAACCGCCTTCAAAAACAACCACAAAAAATGGTAAAATAACCTACAAAACTTTTCTTTCGGAAGTCGGTGACTTTTTTTTATTAGTTTCATTGTGTTTTTTGCCACCGACTTCCGAAAGAAAAGTTTTGTAGGTTATTTTACCATTTTTTGTGGTTGTTTTTGAAGGCGGTTACATTTTTTTTTTTTAAATATTTATTTTACTCTTTTTAGTTTAAATATTTAACCACAATTCTTGTCAAATACCTACATCATTTTCTTACATATGTGAGAAATCCGTAACACCGGTAATAACATCGTTAAGGCCGTGTGTCAAAGCGAAAGCATCGTTGATGAGTCGGGAAAGTTGCCACGCACCGCCACCAGCAGGCGCCACTATCGCGAAATGATTGCAATCCAAAGTTTTATGTATTTCATTTCGTCAACTTCAACATTTCATAAAGTGTTCCCTTTACGCAAAATACATGTATTAGGTACTCTAGTAGAAATATTTTAATATAAGGATGTCGAAACATTTACCAAAACAAAATGATAGAAATACTTATTGATGTGGATAAATATTTTGTAAATATTTTTATCATTCACAGTCTTAAATTTATTTTATAACATTTTGACACAGATTTTGACGTCCCGAGATTACGAAAAAAACTACTATTTGGTAGAAAATTTATGATAATTGGCACACCTTACGAAAGTGACAATACCCAATTATCGTTAAGCCCCAAAGACACGCGCGCACGGGCATGGGCATGTGCGTTGTGTTCCACGCGCGCCTGAAAGAGTGACAGCACAATAACGGGGCTCCCCCTTAGAGAGTCTACCTGGGTCGCGGACTAACGAATACCGTGACCCCAGAACGTAAAGGGCTATTGAAATACATCGTAGATTTTAGTAAGTATTCCGAGTCTGACAGTCCCTCCCGCCCTGTCCTGGGTAGGAGGACTCATTTGATTATTTCACCACGCTAAAAAAAGCCCCTAACACACGCTCCTTTTATTAACGTGCGTTCACAAAGCTGGTTGCGTGATATCTTTATATGTTCGAGAGTGGAAAGCTAAGGGTGCTTGACACCCTGTCCTCCACCATCTGGTGTTGGTACTATTTTTTGATGCATTTTGATGTAATGACAGACTAGCGCCGCGTAAAATGGACATTAGTCGAGCCGCGGCTTGGATTTAGTAGTTTTTTACTCATATGAGGTACAGGTATAGTACAATAATATAATGTCAGTGACCTCTTTATGATTAAATCTTCATTTTATAATATCTTATCCACAGTATTTTTTTTTTGGGACAAGGTTGTAATATCACTTTTCTGTTAAATGAAACCCTTAGAGATATTATCTATCGACTCAAAAAGCATGAGCCCAGTACTGATTTTTTTTGACTCCAAAGCAATAAATAGAGCGAGAAGCAACTTGTACCGAACACGCGGTAAGACAGCAATGACCACCGATTTTTCATCGTAGTCGCAGCATTATACCATAGGCGATATTTAACAGGGTGGTGGGTGCTATGCCTTATTTGTAGATGACAAGTAATAATTTTGAAGTATTCAAAATGACAACAGCAGTTTTCATTTAATTTATTTTAATCCTGTTTCTTCGAAATTGTTATAAATCTGTGACGAAACTAAATAAATAATAATAAAAGTGAAGTGCTTCTTATCCTATATCGCAGTTTGATATGATTAGAAGTTGTTTTCAGTTACTTATTATCTCAAACTATTGACTGCAAATCAGTGCATTTATCATTAGTTCATGTGAAATGGTATTTAGATGCATAAAGATTAGATGAGAGGAGGATGGACACAGAGGAACCATCCGACAACAATAGTACGATAACACGATAGCACTTATATAATATCACTGTGAGTAATTTATTATATTGATAGGAACAATTCGTAATGTATAGAATTATACGTATTCTAACATTTCCCTTGTTTTCTCTGTAGGGGTCGTCAAGAATTTCATGCGATGATTTTCAGTAAGTTTGGTTTATTTCATTCTTGATTTATTAATGAAAATAATGTGTTATTTAAAATACAATTTGCGTGACTTATTTACAGTCATGTCCGTTTAATCACGTCCCATTGAACACAGCGAAACATAGTTTTGAATAATCTATAAGCCTACGTATCATTCGTTTTTATTTTCTCGATCTTTTTATCCATTTCCAATTTCATTATTACGAAAATCTGACAGCCGCGATCTGAAAAAAAGTGTCGCAGGTCTAGCCTGTAAGAGCCACGCTGGCTGACTGATTCGTCAAGGAACGAAAGTGATGACACTACTTTTAAAAGGCAAAAGATGAGAGGACGATAGTGAATGTGTTCTCAGAATAAAACGGCGTATGTACCCAAACTTATTGACGTCTTTTTATGAATTAAAATTGTTATTAATTGAAAAAATGTCTTTACAGAATTTAGATACTAGTATTTTCTACAATTTAAAACAACATCCTTTCAATAACTCATAGTAGTTATTCCATAAAGTCCAAAAAAATAAAAAACATAGACCGAACTTTGCATTTTTTTTGTATCGAGAAAATTTAATTGAATCGTATTTTCAACTTTGTGAGAATTTAGATCATATAGTCAATAACTATATTCCAAGTTGTAAGATCTGTAGTCCAGATATGTACGAAGAAAAGTAAAAAATAAAAACCGTATTTTTACTGACCAATCCCCTTAACATCTCTTTCATTCCTTCCCTATCTCAAAAACTACTGAACCGATTTTGATGAAACTTGCAGTATTCTTTATGTTAATACAACATAAAAAGAATTACATAAATCGGACTTGTAGTTCCGGAGATATGCGAACACAAACATAATTTACTGAATCAGTCGATGCCGACCCCTTACTAGAGGAGTTGTACCTTCCATCATCAGCTCATCCACCTGAGATGATGATTATCAGATGCAAATACTTGAACAGCATTAGAAAATATATGAAAATGGTACTATGTGCCTATAAAATTTGAAGGTTGCCCTCGATTTCCCTGGGATCCCATCATCAGATCCTGACCTGATGATCATGGGACCAATTGGAAAGTATACCCTTTCAAACAAAAGAAAAAAATTCCAAATCGGTCCAGGCGTCTTCGAGAAATCGGGGAACATACATAAAAAAAAAAAAGATTCCGACGAATTGAGAACCTCCTTCTTTTTTTGAAGTCGGTTAAAAAGGGTGGTTTACTGGACCAATAAATTGAAAAACTGTTAAGTCCGTCAGATATATAGCATTAAAAAATAATGAACACCTTTTTTTTTGTACGAGTAATAAATGAACATTGACAAAGATAAAACGCTTCCAAATTCGGGAGTGGGGCTTGTGATGTCATAACGCCTGTAAAGGTGCGTACAGACCATATAACAATGTTACATAACATTGTTATATAACACAACAAATGTATGTAAAATGTTATATAACAATGTTATTCATGACCACACTATGATAAATGATATATAACATTTTTCATAGTATAACAATGTTATGTTATGTTACATAGTCTGTACGCACCGTAATGCCGGCCACACACGTTCAAGTATACTTGCGCAAATCCAGACTTGCGCATGATTACTGTAACGTGTGTGGCAAGATACTTGCACAAATTGCTAACATTGTCTCTGTCCTGTGTTTGTGCAAGTCTAGATTTGTACAAGTATACTGGTACCGTGTCATGACCGGCATAAAATATACCGACCAAGTGACGTTTTGTGATTTTTAGAAGCGTCGTATCTTCGTCAATTTTGGTTCACGTAACAAAAGAAGAAATACGATTCAAATATTTTTTATCTATCTTTTGGACTAATTTTAGATAAATAATATTATAAAGAGGTAACATTTGTTTGTAAGTTTGTATGTTTGTAAGTTTGTATGTAGGGGGTAATCTCCGTAAGTAATTAACACTTTGTTTAAGAGATGGGGAAGGCATGGGTAACCATTGAGATCGCGGGCAAGCAGATGGCAAGTAATGTCAGGGTGACTTGCTGTCCACTATGGACCGTGCCCGGGTCCACGAGCACCTCAAAGAACTGTCAGAAATTTGATGGGCCTCCCCTTAGATGGCCAGGGCCTGCCAAGGTTGCGGGACTGTCATATTATCATGTAACCATGATGCTGGAAGGTAAAGGGCTATTCTTCAATAGTCCTTCGATCCTTCAATATCCTTTGATCACCGTATATTTTAGTTCCTCGCGTCCCACCCGGGCGAAAGGACTCATTTATGATGATTTTTCCACGAAAAAAAGCGTTCATTGAGGCAACAAAAGAGTACGTATATTAAAAAGGTACGAGTATAATAATTCCTAGACAATAGCTCTTCACTATTATTCATTAACTCTTGTTGATCTTCTCTCTCAAGTTTCTAACATCGAACGGTTTGCAGGAATCAAAATGTCTCGAAAAGGTTAGATAAATAGTCACTTCAGTACTCCAACCATATCTAATTACATTAAGTTTAGAAATTCAATTTCGAAACATGTTACGAAAAACTTTAAGTATGAGGAACAGAGTGGGAAGTTCCTCGAAACCTCGGTTTAAAGGAAGGTACCTTCCGACCAGACGGGTGTTGTATGTGGTGGGCTTTCTGTCCCACATTCATAATCGGAATGTTGTGTCTTCTAAACTTGCGGATAACATCGATAGCGCGATGTAGACATCTTAGTTCCTCCGTCGCTGCATAGATGGCACTAATGTTGTGCGCAGTTGATGTTGGTTGCATTCCAATACCATGATCATCTGTCTAGCCTTTTCCCAACTATATTGGGGTGGGCTTCCAGTCGAACTAGATGCAGCTGAATATCAGTATTTTGCATGGAGCGACTGCCTGTCGGACCTCCACAAACCAGTAACTGGGTAATAAATACGATGCCCCATGGCTGGTTGTCAGACTTATGAGATTCTGACTAACAGTAACGACTGTCAAAGATCTACAAATGACAGCCGGAACCAACGGCTTTACGTGCTTTCCGAGCCACGGAGGAAACTCGCTATGACAGATGGACACCCATCCACAGACCAACCTCGACAAGCGCGGCCTAACCCAGCAGATCAGCCTGTGCAGCTGTAATTATTTAGTCACGAGCTCCTCTATACCATTCCAATCCAATACCATTCTTACATAAATTGGGAAAATAGCGTTACAGCCTGTACACGACCAGTGCGGGGTAGCTAGCGGTAAGACCAAATGTATAGAAATTTTTGAAACACATCACGACGCCCCACCAGTAGCGAATTCGTGTACTTACAAAGTAATTAATGTCTTATTCACGCAGCTCGTCGCACCGCTCAGCAATCAGACCAAAGTCGTGAACGATCTGTTAGCGCGGGGCAGCGAGCGATTAGATCAAATTAATGTATACACATATTAATTTGAAACATGACAGTGGCGAATTCGCGTACTTACAAAGAAACTAAGATCTTATTCGCGTCCCTCGTCGCACCGCTCAACTTAGACCAAAGTCAGAACGGGCCATTAGAGCCAACATTGGACCCAACGTGTAGAAGCCAGTGATAGCTTGAAATCTTGGCTTAACGCCAGGAATGGAGAGCGTTTGTCACTCCAGGTAATAGTCGTTGAGACAACAAGCTCATAAACTGGGATAGATAGTGCGTTAACAATGATTTATAGACGTCCTAGATCACTTGGTCTTATCTGTTGATAAGCGGATTTTGAGAGGATTTGGTGAGGGATTTTGTATGTGATTTGTGGAATGTTTTTTTGTATGTGTAACATCTTTCATAACACTTCTGTAGAAGTGATTTCGTAAAATGTAAAGGAAGTGTGCAAACAGAAGTGAAATGGAATTGGAAAGGAATTGGTACGGAAGTGCAATGAAATTTGAACAGAATTGGAAAGGAAGTGGAACGGAAGTGTAACGGCAATGTAACCGAAGTGTAACGGAAGTGTTTTTGTCATAGGAGACTTGATATTCTAACGTATAATAATCTCCAAGAGCACCTGAGATGATGAGGAACTGATAAAAATAGAGCCTGTAATCGTACCTAATTTACACCTATATTACGTCGCTTAATTAAAAAAAACCTACTTCTGATATCGTATTGATGGCATCTACCTCTTGGGCAAATACCTTCATTTCTTTCGACACAGGAGTAGAACTCCGTATAAAAATGCCAGTTTTAACTTTTAATTTTCGTTTCATGAAAATTGGGACCAAGGCCGAAGGTTAAGTTTTGATTTCTGTTGAAAATCGTATTTCGATAGGATCTTAATATCTGCTTCCGAAATATTCATCATAATCTTTGACCCCAAAGCCATAAATCAACAATCTGTTAGAATTGGGCGCATTCCCATATCTGATACATAGTTTATAGCACAAGTGCCAACTCCCTCGCAGATTGCGACGCTCAGAATTGAGAGAGTGTGTTAGATTCTTTATTGTCTTGGCTTACTGCCAGAGTGGTAAGACCCTTTATATCCATTTTCTCTTTTAGACTGTAGGTGGCGTCTTAATACATGGCAAAATATTATTAGATTTTTGGGATATAAGATAAATCTAGGGATATCGTGTCGCTGTCCGATCATGGACAATCCCGGGCATTGTCCATGATCGGACAGCGATCATGGACAATGCCCGGGATTGTCCATGATCGGACCGGGATTATCAATGGCGCGTCGTGTTCCATTCCATGCGCGCCTCAAAGAGCTGCCAGTAATACAACGGAGCCCTCCTTAGAGGGCCAAAACCTGCCGGGGTCGCGAGACTATCGGGCAACCGTGGCCCCGAAACGTGAAGGGCTATTGAAGGTCACCGTGGAATTAGTACAAGTCTGACAGTCCCTCTCATCCTGCCTTGGATGGGAGGACTCATTTGATGATTTTACCAAGTAAAACTAAGGAAGGGCCATATTACCTTGTTTTGCCCCATGCTTTAATAAGCACTTTTATAATTAACAATTTTTAATTTTTAAAAGGTCATTAATCAAAATATCGTTCATCCACGCATGCATGTTCAAAACTTTGTTTTAATTTTACCTTTTTGTTAACGTGGGTTTACACCTACACAGCATAATGTAATTATAAATTAATTAAAAGGATTAAAGCAGTAATCAGAAAATAATAAATGCTGGTAAGAGTTAATTTTAGGTTTGGTCTCGTTAGATTGCTTTTTGACTGACTACTAATTAATCTAAAATTATTTTGCTCCTAAAAACAATACCTACCACAAATTACTTTTAATTAAATTGTTTTATCACTCATATCTGAGTTACGAGGCCCCAGCACGAACTCTACGTATTTGGCCGTACGTCGTACTTTGAAGTATGTACGACGTAAATTGTGTGAAAAAATGAAAAACCGCTTGTAGTGTCCGAACAAGGAAATTGTATCCATTAACTTTAAAAATATTCACATAAAATTCAAAGTTCCAGCTTTATTTATTATGTCAAAAAAATGTGAGAACTCGTACCTACGGTCACTTTATAAAATCATATTTCAGCGCTCGCGTTTTGAAAATTTCCTGTTATTTAAAAAACATATTTTTTTATAATCTTTGACGCTAGCACGAGAACGTGACATTAACATCAAGTAAATAATATCTTTTCTAAAATAGAAATCAGTCATCATCACCAAAAGAATACCTACCTCAATACTTATCACCTTCATTATGATGAATGATTATTTAATAACTCGTTTCCCACAAAATGTTTACTCAATTTATTACACACGAGACAATAAGAGGGATACAAAATGTACATTTTGATAATTTGATCAAAATCGTGAAGAATTAGGCAAGGATGATTGTATTCGATCATTCGCCCTGAAAAGGATACATCTCTGCGCATCCGTTCAGCTGGGATAACAAGCGCGATGTTATATCAAATCAAAGTGAATGAAATTAATAATTTATCTAGCTGATTCAAGAAACAGTGGTATAATCCTGATTATTTCACTGTACTATTCCATACTTAACTGAATAGAAAGCTTTATAACCCTTCATGAAAATACTCAGTAATAATAGGCATAAAAGCCAATGACTTGTATTCTCATTAATTTAATGGGCCATTACAATACAATATGTAAATTAAGTTTTCATGGTACGAAATAATGGCAGCTATTATTGTCTAAGGGTTGTCTTTGCCATTAATTATTTTAGTTAGGGTTGGCCTAAACCTAAAGTGACCTACATAGATAAAGAGACATATGAGTTTAATTTCAGCTGTTTTTTTTCATACTGATTATGATTTATTTTTTTAATTTGACGCTTTTTTGTGTTCCGTATCTCAAAAGAAAAACGGCTTAAGCCTAAGATATAGCCTTATAAGATCACTTGGTTGTGTGCGTCTGTCAAAACCCTTTAATGTCAGGAACGCGTGGAGGTTTCAAGCTGAAATTAATAACAAGTACTCAAGTCTCCCTTGGAGCAGAAAAAAAAATGAAAAGTCGAAGTCAACGCAATCAAAAGACACGGCCGTTCATGCTCCATTCTGCCGCATATTTAGTCAAATGCTAAGCAAACAAAACTTAAAGGGTACTTTTCCGTTGATGGAATCATGCAATTTGGCGAAAGCAAGAACTTACAGTACAAATGAAGAAGTAAGTAAAAAAAATGGTAATATAAAGTTGTATCACTGAAAAAAAAACATTACGAACTTATGTTTGTAGTTTGTTTCATACAAAATGAGTACACACGCCGGTTTTAAGTTATTTGAAATTCATAGTGTGGTGCAAATTTCAAATAAAAAACTTTTTCAAAAAAAAATGTAACCGACTTCAACACAACCACAAAAAAAGTTCAAAATAACCTACAAAAAAACTTTTCTTTCGAAAGTCGGTGACTTTATTTTTTATTTCATTGACTTTTTGTCACCGACTTTCGAAAGAAAAGTTTTTTTGTAGGTTATTTTGAACTTTTTTTGTGGTTGTGTTGAAGTCGGTTACATTTTTTTTTGAAAAAGTTTTTTATTTTATCCTTTTTAGTTTCACTATTCAACCCAAATTATTGTCAAATACATAATATTTTCTTACATGTGCACTAAAATGTTGTAATCCATAGCACCGGTAATAACAACGCCGATTATGTATGTACACAATGAGAACTACCAAAAATAAAAACTACTGCACCAAACTAAATGAAAATTTTATGGGACCAAATGGCAGATATACTGTATCGAACAAAAAAAGAATAATCGAAATCGGACCAGAAACCTCGGAGTAATCGGTGTAGACAAAGTTAAAAACTTTTTAGGTTTTTGTTGATTTTTGTTGATATTTCAAAAAGTGCTAGTCCGATTTTGATAAAATTTTAATGGGACCATTCCAGAAGTATACCCTATCCAACAAAAAAAGAATTTTTCAAATCGGTTGTTAAACGAGGGAGTTATGCCCGAACAAACATAAAAAAAAAAAAAAAAAAAAATACAAACATCCGAATTGAGAACCTCCTTCTTTTTTAGAAGTCGGTTAAAAAAGGAAAAAGTTTTTTTTTTTATAGCGAAATTTTAATTTTATTAAAGAGATTAAATTTATTTTTATACAACTGGAAGAAAAAAAATTTACTTGACTTGATTTTAGAAAACTTTGTTACTCATATTAATTTTAGTAGTGTACGGTTAGGGGTAGTTTTAAATGTTTTAATTAATTCTTGATTATATCCATTTATTAGGCTTTAACAAGTACAGGAATTAGTATTCATAAAACGGAGTTGTTTAAATTGGTCTAGCCAATTTAAACTTGGTTTTACAAAACGATTCTTCGGGGTTTAATCTAACTTTTAACTTAATTGAATATATTTTAATTCAAGGACCTCTGTCAAAAATAATTTTCTATTTAAATAGTCAAGAATGACAACTAAGAGAAAGAGCAGACTTCGGTCTAGCGCCCCACATGTTATAAAGGTTACTTTAGCTTAATTTGCAAAATGGCAACCGAGTCGCAAAAGGACAAATTCTCTAAAAGCATTAGGCCGCAAATTCGGAACGGCGGGGCTTGCAGCGGAGCGATGTTTCATGCGTACACGCTGGTCTACTGAACGTATATTTGTAGCAGCGTTTTTAACTGCACGCAAACGCTGCTACGAATACACTAAATGAGATATCCATACGTTCAGAAGACGAGCGTGAACGCTCTAAACAACGCGCCGCTGCATGCGCCGCCCCGTTCTGAGTTTGCGGCCCTAGTTTCAAAAGGGCTGGCTCAAAAAGGTAAATGATCAAAATAGTTTTTCTACAACTGGACGCCTATTCTTCTAAATAAAAGATTTCTACTATACGATTTAACTAATTTGTTTCGTGACATGCGAAAAAAACTTATATTTACAAGAATTATACTACTCGCAATTGTAGTTTTTATTTCATTTTGGTCAGTTGCCAGTTTGTTAATTACGCTTTTCGAGAATTTGCTATTATGAGAATCAGGATTTTTAAGAATTAATTGGCTGTTTTGAGAATTAGGCTTTTGGAACTCACGGTGCAGTTATACATTTTTATTAAAATTATTATGTTTTTTATTTTTATTAGATTGTTTATTTATTAATTTTTCTGACTGTTGCTATGTCTTCATCAATGTTATTTCATTGTTTATTTCATTTAACTTGTAGGAAAATCACAAGCTTACTTCCGCAGTAAGTACTTATACGAATTCACCAGTAATTTATCGCCTACAAGCCAAAGGGTTGAGCGTTGATGCTCATATCAAGTTAATGGTTCCGTCCATAAACATTTAATGGCATAATTAAAGACATTGTCAACGCTCTTTTGTCATTAACCTAATGTGAATTTATTGCGTACCGAATGGGAAAATTCGGAATGGAGTGAATGGGAAATTTCCCAATTGATGGGTGACGTTTTAATGATGGAGAGTGTGATTGTTTTGGTGTTTGTCGATGTGGTTTGGATTATTTTATTTTCGTTCTTTACCGACGACTTATGTATTACGATATGTCGCATGGGAAGCAGCCAGCATCAAAGGAAGAAGGCTGAACGTGTGGGAAAGAGGCAATCTTCCTCCTTACGCTCCAACCGCTACGCGAGACGTCCTGAGTCCAGAGCGTTGCAGATAGCGGGATGATTTCCGAACACTATTATTAGGCGCGTGCTTTCGGACGGCGAGTAGTGTAGCTCACCGTCTTTTCTAGGACCAGGTCTTATTCAACGGAGTATAACACATGCTGCGTCAATGCGCGCCTAAAGGAGCTATGAGTATAAGTGCAATGACGGGGTTCAAGTAAATCTAATGCTCTTCAGTGTCGCGGGAATGTCTTAAATGATGATCGTGATCTTTTTTTTACGTGGTAAAGTCATCAAGTGAGTCCTCCCACCCAGGGCAGGATGGGAGGGACCGTCAGACTTGTACCGACTAAAATCCACGGCGTCCTTCAATAGCCTTTTACGTTCCGGGGTCACGGTAGCTCTAAGCGGGCTCCGTCATGGTGACACTCTTTGAGGCGCGCATGGAAAGATCGAAGACGATGAAGATAGTCCATAAGCATGAAGATGTCCAGTGAATCGCCTATTACTCGCCGTCTGAATGCCCGCGCTTATGATAGCGCGAGATCGTCCTGCGACGTCCGTCGTCCGTCTACCACTGTGGTTGGTTCGTGAGGTGGACGTTGTTTTCTCTCTCACTTGTCCCGCCTCCTCCTTCGCTAGCATGACTGTTTGGCAGAAGGAGGTGACCGCTTCCTATTACATCTCGCCCCGCAGCATGGCGTCGACCAATGCCGGGCGCGAGAGATCGCCGCCTGTCGCCTTCGTGAGGACACGGTGGTGCTCTGCCCAATCGGGGCAGTCCTGCACCGTATACTCCAACGTAATGACCGTGGCTTTGTGACTCAAATAAAGGGGTGTTTTGAGTCAACACGACTACAACATGTATCTTCTGCGCCTCCCAGACCAGGAAAAATCATTAAAAGATTACTTTCCACCACAAAAAAGGTTTAATGATAGTTTTTAATATTTATTTAATATAATAAAAGTCCTACATTTAAAAACACTCGTTCAAATACTTTGTACCGACAACAGTCGATAATATCGAGGTCACCGGAGCTCGTAAAATTCCTCTAATATGCAAACGTGTATTGGAAACCGCTTTACCTGTTTATTTATTCAAAAAATCATGTAAAATCGAAACGTTGAATATGTAAACTGTTCATTGTAAGTGAAATGAACCTTGAAATACGTAGTCTCTAAGCAAATAACACTAGTTCAGGAAAAACATTTTGGGGCTTCCAAAGGTAAGAGAAGAAAATTGTATGGGTAAAGTGTTTTTGGTTCTCAAAACGGTGTTATTATTTCGGTCTTTTGCTCTTATTTACTTGAACTGAAACAATAAAACTATCGTACGTCGGAACACACACACTTTTCATTTTCCATACAACTTAGGTCATAACACTACATACGTTTAAGTAGAATTCACGCTAGAGCTTTGGGTTTTTAACCTCCCTAATGTAAAATAAACCAACCAGTCGGCACGGTAGCCATCAATGCAAGTCATGCTCGTTAAATTATTCAAGAAGTCAATTAAAACGTTCGTGCACTTGAAGTGTCGTGACCATGGCAATAGTTATTAGTGTACCTACTTACCACGAATGCTACTGTAGTAGGGTTAGCTTAGGTCATACGATGATGGCTAGACCTGTAAAGTATAGATTAACATCGCATAGTATTCTTTGAATTGGTTTAGTATGAGGTCTAGGGGTGCATACTGCATATAACCACAGAATACTTAATAGTGCTACGTACAAAAGTGTCACTTCCCAAAAACAAATAAATGTAAAATCTATGCTCGAGAGAATAAAGTACGTTTTAACAAAAGTATGTACGGAGTGCGTGCGAAACGGGCGGTGGGGGCAGCCGAATGTGAAACCCGTGAACGGTGTGCGCGTGTGTGCTTGCAGTTTCAAACCTACACCGCGGAGTGCGCCATGCCTGATATAACTCCAATCGGCGCCGACGCACTATGGGACCAAACAGTATTTTCCGTCTCAAAACTGGTTGAGACAAAAGCCGTGTTACTGAAACTGTTTTGATTGTTTTACATTCATACATAATAGAAAAATACGAAACCAAAGGAAAAAAAAAATAAAAAAATGTTTTACTTGCATAAAATTACATTCAAACTTCATACTTTGAAAATTTCATAATAACTAGACTACTCGTTATAGAAGTTCAACTTAAGATACTTTCTATGTCCTGCAAGGGAATATATTAGTATTATACATTTTTGAATTGCTCAAGATCTCTAGTTTACGACTACGTTATATTTTTGTGACATTTATTTTTTCCTGTTTTTTTATTTAATTTTTAAACGTCATAAGGAAATTTTATGTCTTTCTAATTTTCAAGTGGAGGTTTTGTTGTTATCGGTGGCTCCCGGTGTTGAGTTAATGACATTTTAAGATACCTTACTTATTTAGTGTTACAGGGAAATAAAAAAAACCTGCGTCATTACTGCGCCATTTCGAGCTAGAAGCTGAAATATCGACCAAATCATTTTTCTCATGATATTTTTTTTGCGGTGAACATGCGTGGATAAGATGTATGGAAATGATTCTGCATATTTCTTATAATCTAGGATTTCAAAAGTGGTCTGCATCGACTCCAGAGAACAAGAAGATTAAAGAAGAAAAAAAGAAGTACGTTCAAACTCGTTTCCGGGCATTGCTTGGTTT
Organism: Agrotis clavis; assembly: GCA_954870645.1. Lineage (NCBI taxonomy): Eukaryota > Metazoa > Arthropoda > Insecta > Lepidoptera > Noctuidae > Agrotis > Agrotis clavis. The sequence goes on from CATPAA010000049.1 coordinate 92,960, forward strand.
ACACATTGATAAACCTCGTCAAGGTTCTGGAAATGGTCGCGGGAATTATCTCATTACCGTGACCCCGGAACATAAAGGGCTATTGAAGGACACCGTGGATTTTAGTCAGTACGAGTCTGACAGTCCCTCCCACCCTGCCGGGGGTGGGAGGACTTATTTGATGATTTTACCACGCTTTTTAGGTTCTGGAAATAGCAATGACGGAAATACGGCAAGGAGATTTTTCCAAAACTATCAATGTTCTGCAGAAATTACAGGTATCGGCGATGAAGAGTTGATCAAGAGATTATATATCATTCTGCAAACCATGTCATCGGGATTTTCTGTAAACGCAGTCAAGTTTGGTGACTATGCGCTGGGGACTGCACAGTTATACGTGAGTAAATATAACTGGTACTATATGGCATCTTCAGTCCACAAAATTCTTATACATTGGTGCCAAAATAATAGAACATTTTGCAGTTTTACCAATAGACCAATCATCGGAAGATGCTCAAGAAGCTCGTAATAAAGACTATAAGAAATATCGGTTAAATCACGATAGAAAGTATTCCAGGTCAGCCACAATGGAAGACGTTCTGCACATACTGTTTTATACTTCTGATCCCTATATATCTAGCTTAAATAAAACCAGTACTATGATACCAAAAGAACTACTTGACGAAGCTAAAGACCTTTTAATATTGACTGGTGATGAGTAGATTATTGTTTTTTTTTAGTTTAAAATTATCTTATAATCTTTTTATTAACTTCTTAATAATTTTATTTTAATGTAACATAAGCAAATAATTCATTATAAGAATTTAATTTAATTTATGTATGAAAAATTTCAAAATTTTGTTTTTCTTGTTTTTTTCCTTAGTAAATATATTTTTTAAAGTAGCAGTGTTTTATTTATCCAATAGCATAACTATTCAGGCATACGTACACAAAATTTTAATGCAAAATATCAAGAAACTAAAAAGTTACAGATTTTTGAGATGAAACGCACAGGTTCGTCCCATAGTGCGACGGCGCGTTATTTTGACGGGGAGCGGTACGGTCTTTTCGGTACCAACCTTGGAACGTAAAGGGCTATTGAAGGGTCTCTGTGGATTTAGTCAGTACGTTTCTCATTTGATAATTATCAATACAGTAAAAAAACCATTGCTTTTTGTTTTACATTACATTTTTCATTTTTCTTGAAAATAACAAGCGCCTGTTGTGTGCATTAACAGCGTATTTTCAAGAAAACCAAAGATATTCCACAAAAGTCAAGTTCTACCACAAAACTATTGATTCCCCGCTAATAGTTCACTATACAGGGTCGAGTTAATATTTACTGAAGCGCTAAATTACACCGCTAATGCTTGAACAAACATATTTCTCGTTATACAGGGTGTAGTGAACTCGTAAATTTTAAAATTAAAACTATAAATTCGAATGTTGACCTCGATACTGTCTGCAGTTTTATCTTACATCTATTTATGCATGTGAGCATGTAAAATATTATTATTTTATTTAAATAATTATCGTGTATTTATTTAAACTTGAATTTATGCTATGGTTAAAGTCTGCTTGTGATTTAGCTCCTAACTTTTACAGACATGCAATCTTTGCATACCTAGTATGTTTTAGTCACAACAATATTTTCTTTTCAATTATTTTTTATTGACTAAGGACAGTTTTACCTTAGGATTGTATAGTGAAAATGAAACAGCAAATCGGCGCGATATCTAATTATTTCACTTTTATTTTCTACAATCAATTAATCCTAATTTTATTATCAATGAAATTCAATCCTCATCATCGAGATTGTGGTATGTAATATGATGTGCAAGTTTGCAGTAATAGCGTGTATATCATATCAGCCGTAGGACCAGTGTATAGGCCTCCCGGTATGACTATCTGAAAACCACAAGATCGCTATGTTGATATTGCTCATAACTGAACAACAAAAATATAAATAAATTCTGCAATGAATCATGCATTTCTGTTAGTTTATATAAAAATAAGTATGTATACGTAAAGCCATTTACTGTTGTACTCTTTAGTGTTCTGTGACACGTTCTATGATTTTGAATAAATCTTGTTTCCGTTTAAGTCAAATGCAAGCATGTCGTTTTATTAGGTTATGGGCCCAGACAAGAGCTTAACAAAAGCTTTATTTAACTTGTTCAAACTGATCCACCATGTATAAAAACATGGCCTGTATTACAGAATGCCCTGAATAATCCATTTTGCTGGAAAACCGATAGCATTTGTTTACATTCAAGCTGTTATGATCTGAACATTGATTATCGCTCCAACGAGTGTCATGTCCGTGGGTAAATCTGAGTTTATTTTGCGTGTCCTATATCCATGTAAGGGACTTTACCTAACCACTGCGACATATGACATAAAACACGTTGTTGCCTACGGGTAAATGAAAAACAAAACACGATCGCCACGACGACGTTAAGGCAATCGAATTGCATCATTATTTCTAAGTAGCAAGGTTGATTTTCACTTGTAGTTGGAATCGGTTGAATCGCGTCGCATCGCGCCATGGGTAAAGTCCCCAAGAGTGTATTTTGTAAGACATTCCTAAACCTCACGCTCCAGTTGCTATGGGAGACGTACGGAGCGTCGGGGATCGCGAGGCGAATTCCGGACGCCGTAGGCGCGGGCTTGCGGATGGCGAGTAATGGGTATGTAGCTTGCTGTCCGATAAAGGACCAGACTCGCGCTGACCGCACCTGTATAATATAGGGTGACTGGTAATTAGTGTACGATACTTAAACACGTGATTGTGCTCATGATAACCAACAACTTTTACTATGGGAACAAACCTGAAAACGCGAAAAAAAAATTAGCTGTTCAGTACATTTATGTTTGCTTAATGTACTGAACAGCTGATATTTTTTTCACGATTTCGGCTTTGCTCCCATAATAAAAATTGTTTGTTATCATGAGCACAATCACGTGTTTAAGTATCGTACACTAATTACCAGTCACCCTATATAGCTAAATTCATGCTAGGGAGGAATCATTTGATGATTTTACCACGCTTAAACAAAAAAAAAGATATACACACAATTGGGACACACTTCCGGAGATTGGTTCCTCCCACTTCATAATTATAGAAAAAAAAGAAAGACAAAAGAAGACTCTTTCTTCTATCTACAGAACGGCATTTTTCTTACAGATAATAATCCAATCTATGTAGTAATAACGTTGATTATATCGATAACAGGAAACGTGATATTGACACGAAAAAAAATGTGTAAAGGTGTGGTCGTACCATGGCGATAATTGTAGGCTTGTAGCAGATGAATGAGAGTAGTGATCGAGAAAATATCCAAAAAATAAAAATCATTTTTGTAAAATTTTTTTTTTTTGTTCACTGACTTTCTTGTCTGCAACATACTAGTGCTGATTTTGTTTCTTTTTCAAATTTTTTATCTCCCACAGTCCATGCCTTTTTTCACTTAGATTATTCTGTCATTGCTAGTGTGTTTGTAGCTTTTTAACTGACCCGATTTCTTTTAACTAGAATATTGTTCTACGAACTTGATACGTTAATTTATTTTGCCTTTTTTTTCTTTTAATTTTTATCTAGAATATTCTATCGATAATGATTTATTATGATGGCAGAGCTTGAAATATAATAATTATAATTAACCAAATATTATCGGTAGCTTCGAAATGACTTCATGGTTACGTAATACCAGGTTGAATAATATCCTTTGACATGATTTGTCAGAATGACTGAACACAACAACAAACAAACATCCATTCATACATTCGCATTTATAGGTTTAGTTAGATTTCAGCATAAAACGCAGCTCTTAGGCCCGTATTACAGAAAGTCACTCAATACTCAAGCATTACTTATCTTAAACTAGATTCAAGGATTGGTTGAAACTAGTGTAACACTTGAGTTTTGTTGCGCGTTCTGTAATACGGGCTTTAAACTCCTAGTGAAAATAAGTGTAAGTTTATCATGGACTTCGTTTTATATTTTGTAGCGATTATTACTTTCGTTAAATCCAGATCACTTTAGCTTACCTTTAGAAGCTTTTTAAACTACTTATTAGATGAAAATACGTAACTTTTTAGGTAAAACGATAAAATTAATATTCTTTCCAAAAATTAAATTATCAAGACATAAGAAATCCATACTTTTTAAAAATACAACTACAGCATTTAAAACACGCAAAATGGAATCCGCCATTTTATTCTTATAATCTCCCGCCAAATCTCTTCCATTTGATTACACTGACTTCAATTAAAATTATCTGTGGTTCTGATCCGCTTGAATTGTCCCAAATAACGAAGGAGAGGGCCCGAAGTTGGCGAAAACCTTGAATTTAACAGACTTAATCGTTTTGTGATGATAACATTTTCTTCGCAAATTGAAGACACAGTCTCAATCTGTAAGAAACGTTTAAAACCACACTATCATTCCTTGTAATTCATTTCCGTGAACCCGGAACATAAAGGGCTATTGAAGGACACCGTGAATTTTAGTCAGTACGAGTCTGACAGTTGGGAGGACTCATTTGATGATTTCACCACACTTCAATACCTATAATTGCAATATTTTGTGAAAATAATTATTATGAACACCATGTACCTTTCTACTTGTATAATTATTGTTTTTTGAATGTATTGCATTGTTCTCTATAAATAGTATTGGTTTAGACTTTCTGGGTACACCGCTTTCACATTATATTTAAAATTCGTGTAATCAAAATAATTATCATAATAATAAGCAACCAAAAAAATTGGCCTGTTTTTTTTCAGTTCTGCTAAGTTAAAAGATAAAACTATTAAATAGCAAGCAAACCCGGTGCAAATAATATCTGTGTACGCTCAAATCGATCCCGCGACCCAAAACAACAACACGTTATTCAATCTCTCAGTTACTGTGCCAAAATATGTGTTGATTAAGTAGTATACTTTTATGATGCAATAACAATTTCATGCTGCATTTATTAACCAACTTACCAATATTGGTGATAGAATAGATCATTATCTACCTAGCCTTTTCGTAATTATGTTGGGTCGACTTCCAGACTATCCATATTTATATATATAGAATACCAAAGATTTTTGAAGAAATAAATACGTGGCACTCAGGGACTGCCGCGGTAAAGCTATTGCATAGCAATTTTATAATTTTTTATAGGCTGCGGTAAGCCACGTTAATCAAGTGAAACGTCAAGAAAAACAAACACCGTGCCGAAGTCATGTTTGATTCGCCGAGGTGATGTTAGGTTTATTTTTGTAACGGAATTTCTTGATTCGGTCGCCGCGCTCAGAGCCCGCAATAAAAGCTATGCAATAGCTTAAAATCCATGGACCCTCTTTTTCAACTACCAAAATTATAACAGCACCTTTGTTACATCATTTAACTTGAGATAGTACATTATGTGAGAGCGATGTAGCAAGTAAAAAGTTTCCACAGGATATATAAAAGTCAACTCAACAAAATCTCATCATCATCATCAGCCTATAATGTTCCCACTGCTGGGACACAGGCCTCCTCTCTTGTGAGAGGGAGTGGGCCATAATCCACCACGCGGGCCCAGTGCGGGTTGGCAGATGTCACATGTCTTCGAATTTTTGGTTCTAGGACATGCCGGTTTCCTTACGATGTTTTCCTTCACCGTTTTGAGAGCAGTGGTGATGAAACAAATTACACAAAGTAATGCGCCTGACGGGGTTCGAACCCACGACCTACAACTCGTAAGTCGGGACCGATACCACTGGGCCACCTCTGCTCTCAACAACAAACAAAATCTATATATATAAAAGAAAGTCGTGTTAGTTACTCCACTTATAACTAAAGAATGGCTGAACTGATTTAGCTGAAAATTGGCAGGGAGGTAGTTTAGAGCCAGGAGAAGGACATAGGATACTTTTTATCCCGTTCGACAGCATTCCCGTGTGACTTGACATGAAACGTCAGTCACTATAAAACGTGGTATAACAAAAAAGAATCAGACTTGGAATAACAAAACGCAAATGACAGCTATGTAATTGACGTATAATGACAGATATGTAATGACGTATGGATGACAATTTGATATTTGTAAGAAATCTATACATAATTAATAAAATTGTAGAAAAGTGGTGTCTGTACAATGGAAATATATAAAAAAAAGTAGCAGGGGTTGTTATTATAACGATGCCGAACCCAAAAATGTAGTTAATTTTTTTTTGTCTGTTTGTCTGTGTGTTTGTGCACGCTAATCTTCGGAACTACTGGACGGATTTGAATGATTTTTTTTTGTTGTATAGGTATTAAGTTCGGTTAACATATAGGCTATAATTTATCTTGGAAACTTGAATACCTGATGCAGAACCGCAACAGACCTGCTTAACTATAAGAGATACAGATATGGTGCCATGGCAAAAATTGTTCCACGTGATGAGCATTTTCTGCTGAGAGAATAAATTTGAAGATCTGGGACACCTGATGTGGAACTCCAAGAGCCCAGCTACACTATAACATATACAGTAAAGACGTCTTTGCAAGAGTTGTTCAGCCTGATGAGCACTCTCTGTTGACGTATAAAAATTAAAGAACTGGAACACCTGATGTGGAACTCCCAAGTGCCTAGCTACACTATAACATAAACAGTAAAGACGTCTTTTTTTTTTTTTTTTAGGTGGTAAAATCATCAAATGAGTCCTCCCGCCCTGGGCGGGGCGGAAGGGACTGTCAGACTCTTACTGACTAAAATCCACCCGTGTTCCTTCGGACGCCCTTTACGATATATTACGACGCTATTCAGAGGGACACGCGTTGGAGCGTCCACCTGACAGGCTATTTGCATACGGGCAAAGAGACCCCTTAGGCACACAGTGCCTAAGGAAGAGTTTTTGCCCGCATCCCAGGGTGCACCGGCCCGAAAAACTGGTCTTCCCCCCGGACGTATCCGAGAGGGAACTCCAGTCCACGGGCGCACGTGGAGGTTTCCTGTCTTAGCACCCCAGTAAAGACGTCTTAGCAAGAGTTGTTGAGCCTGATGAGCAACCTCTGTTGTCGTATAAAAATTGAAGATCTGGTACACCTGATGTGGAACTCCAACAGCCCAGCTACTTTATAACATATATAGGAATGACGTCTTAGCAAGAGTTGTCCAGCCTAATGAGCACTCTCTGTTGACGTATGAAAATTGAGGTCTGGAACACCTGATGTGGAACTCCAAGACCCCAGCTACACTATAACATGTATAGGAATGACGTCTTAGCAAGAGTTGTTCAGCCTGATGAGCACTCTCTATTGACGTATAAAAACTGAAGATCTGGAACACCTGATGTGGAACTCCAAGAGCCCAGCTACACTATACTTAATATACATAAATAGGAATGACGTCTTAGCAAGAGTTGTTTAGTCTGATGGTCATTTCCTGTTGACTTATAAAAATGAAAGATCTGGAACGTCTGGAATCGTATCGCGCATCCCGTTGTTTTCCCGTCTCCAGGCTCTTAGAATTCGACGTCTCAGATCTTCGATTTTGACGACCCCGTCGTCCCTGGCATAAACAACAAGATCCGCGTACGAAGTCGCGGGCAGAAGCTAGTTATAAATAATTGGTACGACTGGTTGTCAGAATTTCGGTTCAATAACTGTAAGAAAAATCTATACTTTTTCTATAAGCCTATCTATCTATCTTAATAGGTTTAACATTCTTTCTGAGGTATGGAGTGTATAATGGATGGTCACCAATCCACCGACCGTCCTTGGCAAGCGCTGCTTACCATCCATGATCGGCAAAATTCGACGAGGTACTAATTTTAATAATCCTAACGTGAGTTTTCGTTAAATAGTGAACTAATATTACTCAATTCTACTCCGATAGTCGTAAAGGCAAAATTACCGTTACGTTGCAGGAACGTGTTAGTACGGCGGCCATAGGTGATGGCGAACGTGACCTGAGCGTAGTTAGCTTAAGGAGTTGGGAAAATAATTTGGATATGGTATTATAATTTCAACTTCCTTACAAAATAATTTTGCCTGCCTACCGATCAATTAATAGATTCGAGTTTGACAGTCCCTTATACTCCAGATAAGGCTGATTTAATGATTTTACCATCCTTGGTGAGTGGTATTGATTGAGCCAAAAAAAGTTCCCAAACTGTTTTTTTTTTGGTTTTTAAAAACCTTTGATTTGGGCCAAAGACTTTAGTTATCTGCAGCAAGATCTGTGAACAAAATATTCTATCTTGTTACAGAGTAAGTAATATTTTGCGAAGATTTTTTCTAATGACATATAAGACATCTACCAATGAAAAAGAGCAATGGGATGCATTATAACCACTTCCTCTCACAGAGAAGAGCCCTGTCATCCGGCATTGATATCATTATAGGCTGCTTTATTTCATGCTATGCTAAATCATTCCTAGATAAGGTACATTAGTTTTCAAACAATGCCAAAGTTTTAAAGTGAAACTTTTATTATTTTGTCAACATTGTCTCAAACTTTTTCGTCTGTGTGTTGCATGTCGCGTGACGGTCGGCCACGGAGTATCCCTACTCCGTGAAAGTAAAGTGAAAGCCGCTCGTCAGACCAGCCGAGACCAACATGGCGGCGCATATAGTTCGCATCAGCTGACCGTGTAGTGTATAGACTATTTAGTGATTTGTGTCAGTGCTGCACGCTATTTTGTTTTCTTCAACAGACTTTAGAATTTTTTTAATAGTGGTGAAATCATCAAATGAGTCCTCCCACCCCAGGGCAGGGCGGGAGGGACTGTCAGACTTGTACTGACTAAAATCCACGGTGTCCTTTAATAATAATTACGTTTCGGGGTCACAATAATTCGTTAGTCTCACGACCCCGATAGACTGTAGTCTTACTGAAACATTGCCACATCCATTAACCGCCTTCCAACTTTTCGCACATGACAACATATACAGTCATAACTCAAAATTAGACATTTCGAGTAAAAGCGATTTGAAAGTTCAAAAAATCATAGAACTAAAACTATTGAAGTTACGTTAATGATTGCAAAGGAAAAAATATTATTTAAGGAATGCTTTTATTATTTAAATAATAAAAACGTAAAATATCTGTGATTAAGTATCATTTTTCTCTGGTTAAAAAAAAAGTTCGTAGTTATGACTCTATTTCCTGCGTTCTAATGCAAAATTTCGTTTTAAATCTCTCTTTCCCGTTCAAATCTACCAATTATAGTAAATAATCGCTGTATTAAATAAAATGTTACCATATTGCTATTGTATTATCTCAGTCAAGTTGTTATTAAAAACAGCAAAATAAAAGAATAATTTCCAAAAATAATTTAGTTAGTGGTTTTATTTTTAATGATAAACATGGTGGTTATAATTAACCATACAAATTACAATAGGTATGATGTATTTCAGACATTATTAAATCTTTTCTCATTGGGCTGATTTTTTAATAGTCAGATAAATTTTATCTGAGGAATAAAAATAGCGGTTTGACATACGAGTAGACGAGTAAATATGTGAGAATTAGGACGGTACAGTATCCATTATCTAATATCACAATCATCTTACATTATAATTTAGTTTATTATATAAAGGTTTACAGATGGATCAGTTTACATAATATTACATTTAAATTAAAATCAACAAACATAAAATCTAATTAATTAAAGAAACACACATTAAAATACAAAATAAAATCATTAAAACAGAGAATTATACAATGGATTATTAAAATATAAAATTCATTGAACCAACCATGAAAAAAATTAAAATAATATCATTAAAACATTTAAATGTCAATAAAGTCTAGTTCGTCTAAAAAAAAAAAAAAAACTGTCCTAATCAAATAAACCATCCCGTGACGCTCCTGGCACAAAAGACCCCAGGATACTAGCAGCGTTGCCACGCTGAATGGCAATAGCCAGTCTTTGCACCAGGAACGAACCAGAGCGATGGTCCAAACCACTGGTCCTAAGTCGCTGACCAATTTCGCGGATAAAAACTCTTGCCTCTCTTCCCCAAGCACCACACGTCTCAAACGCCACGGCAACAAACAAGTACCGTGACTGAAGGACAGCATACTTAACATGTTTTGACGCCGCGGCGGTCTCAGCCGCAGCAGAAGCGGCTATCGACGTTCGCGCCAAATGATAACGAGCGAAGGTATTGACACAAGTGGCGTCCCAAATCAAGCATCTGCCCTTCTGCCACGGAACCAATGTCAAACCGTCAGGCCTCTTACCGTCAGACCGAGAAAGACCAGGGGGTTCCAACAAGCAAGGGACACCAGTCGAAATTAAAGCTCTACGGATGATGACATTCAGAGAATGATGGCGTGAATAACGACCCAGGCAACGACCGCAACTGAGCGCGTGGTAACCACACGCATCGACCGTGGATCCACAAATGCAAACGTGAGACTCGACCACTTCACAGCCCACGCGAAGACCCACGGCCACACGCAAGGATTCGTTATCCAGAAGGGTGCCTAAGTTCGGAGAAGGCAAAGCATGAAGCCAAGCACCTGCCTCCAGACCAGCCACACCCTTGAGCCTAGCCAGATCATACCCTGAAGCATGTCCTAAAAGGCGGTCCCAAACCCGTCTGGAGCCAATCTCGTCCCAGCACCGCTGAGAAGCAAGAGTACAAGGCGAATCCATGCCGGATTCCGGTCGCTCCAAGCTTCACAAGCTTCAGAAGCATAGGGGATGATAACTTGGCCACCGTTAGGAAAAAGAATTTTAGTAACCAAAGCCACCACCCCATGCACCGAGCCAAGGAAAGCCGGCAGACCAACATCAGCAATCCGCCTCACACCCAAACCCCCAAAACGGACCGGCAATGAAACCTGATCCCACTGCGAGTCAGTCAAGTTGACGTTGAGAATTTCGACGACTGACTCTCTAAGCGCTACGTCGAAAGCAAAAACCTCATTTGAATACAACCACGTGGGCGCCGTACGCAATAAAAACAAAACTTTCGGAGTCGCAAAACACATCCTAAGCAAAAGCAAAGCGACGTGACTGAAGAACTGCCTCAAACCTGCTACCGCAGCTAACAGAAGGAGTCTGCGCTGTTCCAAGGCCATCGGAACAGCATCGATGAAGATGGGAGAACCCAAAAGAAAAAAGGACGAGGCAGTCAGAATAGTGCACCCCGGCAAAAGGGCATCGAACAAAGAACGAGATGAAAGAGCCTCAGAGCCACAAGAAAAGACTTCACACTTTGACCCATTCACCTCCAGCCCAAGTTCAGGAAGACGAGGAATGAACTGCCGTAAATCATCACAAACCTGATAAGGGGCCCCGCCTATACACCGAAACAAAATCAGATCAGTAACAACTGATCAGAAAAAGAAAGTGTGTATGTGTTCTAAGAGTGTTCTCTTAGAACATAATTTTATTACCAAACACTTTACCTCTTAGTACAATATTCATTTAGCTAAAAACTTGGGCAACAGAAAATCTTAAACTGTCCTAACAAAGATGATACACGTGAAAACATATTGTTTGAAAAGTGAATACAGTCATAACACGAAAGTTTTGATTGACACACAGTCATAAAACAAATAATACAAAACGTTCCTACTAAATATGCAGAAATTAAAAAGTCAAAACAGTATTAACTCAAAATAATACACAGCTATTAGATAATTTAACATCAGTCAATATAGTCATATCTCAAAAGTGTCTTTTTAGACTTTCTTACCTCGGCGAAATTCCCAATTTGGCAGCGTATTATTTGGTGTATCGAACGGCGCGTGGAGCACTAACTAAGAAAGTACGTTGTTGCCTGGCGCAAGGGGCGAGTGCGAGGCAAGTCCCGGCGTACAAACTAAGAAAGTACACTGTTGCCTTGCGCAAGTATTGAATGCGGCGGTAGTTAATAAAGTGTTTTATGTTTATAACTCTTACAAAAATTGACTTTTTTACACGAGTGTCTTGTCAGTATGTAGATTAAAAATTACTTGGTACGTAGGTAATCTTAAGTCAATTCGGCCATTTTTTGAGTTATGACTGTATATGTTGTCATGTGCGTTTTCTTCTCTGTAACCTCTTGACAATTTACGTTGTACTTCACTAATAATTCAGGAAGTCACGTCACATGCTCCTGATTTTCTATACGTCTATAGCACAAGCCTTTCAAAGGGGTTGTCGAAACTAATCAACAAATGAGAAATATTGATTAGTTAGTAGCTAGGTCTTCGGAACCCGGGTCGAAGGCGCGTTGTGTTCCACGCGCGCCTAAAAGAGTGTCAGCACAATGACGGCTCTTTAGAGGGCTAATGCCTGCCGGGGTCGCGGGACACACGTATACCGCGACTCAGGTATATAAAGGGCTACAAATGGCTACTTGTACATGTTTGACAGCTCAGACCTCGGAAATGCGACGCTTTACGAGGTTATGCCTTTCACATTTTATGTTTGTATTGATATGATCTATCGATCTATGAATGTTTCACACGTGACTGCCAAAAAATCAAATGACGGATGGCACCTGGTACAAAAGGCAGAAAGCCGTTTACTGTAAGAAATTAAGAAATATCGCTCTGTAGTGCACTAGAAAAGTGACATAGATTAAATAGGATAAAAGTACCTAATGTATGTGCAAACGCAAGCATATCAATCTACGCGAAACATCCCTTTGAGCTGAGAATGAGGTGGCTTGATGAGCTGGTGTTTGCATTAAATATCAGCTATCCCTAATTTCAGTAAGCACCAAAGAGAATTAAGGCTTTATTGTCATTGGTAAGCACCTAAGTTCTAAAAATAAGCCACGTCATGCATTTGAGACTCCTAGCACTTGAAGTTATGATGTTTCTATCAATCTCAAAAGCAGTCCCTTTGGAGTCGAATTCCACAAAAGCTCATCTTAGTGAGCAGCTACGTCCTAAAAAAATATGTGTGACACTCGGGTACTGCCGCGGTAAAGATATTGCATAGCAGTTTTTATCAACATTATATGCATTTTTTTTAGGCTATGGTCAGCCACGTCAGTCACGTGAAACGATGACGATGCAGAGTGTTAGGTTTATTTTCGTTACGGAATTTTTTGATTCGGTCGCCGCGCGATAAAAGCAATAGCTTAAAAACTCTCATGCAAAATTTGAATCTCCTAGCACTTTCAACTTTTCGCTTTTATAATAATTATAGAACATAGAGGTAACTACATATAATATTTAAATGTAACCTTTCAAAAGTATTGACAGAACATCAAGATGGATATTATTTCAATTTATACGATAGATTTGTACTTATTGTTCCCTGAGAGAATATTTGATGCATTCAGTCTAGGCTTTTAAGGAAATTGATATAAGCGTTGGATAAAGATGGATTCGTTTTTATGATAGATCGTATGGATAGCGAAAATATGATGGTTATTTACTGCAAAGTAGTGTATGTTATTTTTGGCAATGATGACATAAAAAATAAGACATTTCACAAAGTAAGTTCACCGTCACTCAAGTGAGCGCACACAATTCGAAAGCGAACTCATTTGTTTTTAAAGTAAATCATCGCCGATTCACAATGAGATACCGTTCGAATTCTGTGATGTTAGTGTTGTTGGGTGGTCGCGGTGCTGTCTTGTCTGACCCTGGAACGTAAAGGGCTATTGAAGGAATATCCTGGACTTTAGTCAGTACGAGTCTGACAGTCCTTTTCTTCCCGCCCTGGGCGGGAGGACCCTTTATGTCCCATAATGATTTTGCCATGATAAAAAAATGTATGCGATGTGTAGAAAATAATGTAAAACAGTACGAACTTGAAAATGGTCTTTTTTAGGTTCTTAGGCTTATTTTCGTTTGAAATAAAAACTTTTTCAAAAAAAAATGTAACCGCCTTCAAAAACAACCACAAAAAAGGGTAAAATAAACTTCAAAACTTTTCTTTCGGAAGTCGGTGACTTTTTTTTATAATTTCATTCTCTTTTTGACACCGACTTCCGAAAGAAAAGTTTTGAAGTTTATTTTACCCTTATTTGTGGTTGTTTTTGAAGGCCGTTACATTTTTTTTTGAAAAAGTTTTTATTTTACTCTTTTTGGTTTAAATATTCAACCACAATTTTTGTCAAATACGAATACATCAAAATCAAAATCAAAATCAAAGTATTTATTTCAAGTAGGCCAGTTACAGGCACTTTTGAATTGTCATAGACAATCAAAGGAATATTATTAAACACTACAAAAGTTATGGTGCTACAGTCCCAGTCACAAGACATAAAAACTGTGAAAGTACCGTAGATGCCCGTTCCAAGAAGTAGATCTCTATGGAGAAGAACGTGCAAGAAACTCCATGGACACTCTTTTTAGATCGCCAGAATAATTACAGAACCTTTGTTACATCATTCATTTGAGGTGGTAGACTATGTGAGAACGATGTAGCAAGTTTTTGATTAAAAGTGTCCAGAGTAACAATTAAAACAAAGACAATTCAAAACAAAATGATCAATAATAATTATTAAAATAAACCGTGGCAGCTAAGAGATGACCAGTCTCAACTGACAGCGCCCGTTCACGAACATGACACATGCATCAGCACCATTCAGCTCAACCATTTTGGAGGGAGCTAAATGATCCGACACACGCGCCACCATCAGCGAGACATTTGAGTGAGCATGACACAATCTCAGCCGCCAGGGTCATTCAAGTCAACAAGAGACGTAGGTACTCAGTGAATGACAGCTCCGAAGCACATAGTACTCACACAATGTCGGCCATGAAACTATATAATACAAGGAAGATTGAATCTATACAATGCAAATACAGTTGTACAGTCTTCAGCAGCTCCAACAATGGTATTAAGTATACTTCCAATATCAATTTATTTATACATTCACTGTCTCATGGAGCAGGACCAGCATGGAGCCAAGCATTATCATCAGCGATATAGTCGCTCAGTTTGTAATATGCCTGCTTACACAGTGTGCGTTTAATGCATGTTTTGAATTTCGTTTCATTCAGTTCAAGAACGTTTTGTGGTAGCTTATTATAGCATTTTAAACAGTACCCCATGAAAGAAGAGTCTACTTTGGCGAGTCTGAAGCCCGGCTGAACTAATTGGTTCCTACTTCTAGTATGATAATTATGTCTGTCACCTCTTTTAGAGAAAAGATGCAGATTTTTTCTAACGTACATTATATTTTCATAGATATATTGACAAGGTACCGTCAGGATGTTAATTTCCTTAAACAGTTCTCTTAGAGAATCGCACCTACGGAGATTATATATGGCTCGAATAGCTCTCTTTTGGAGAATAAAGATTGACTCGATGTCAGCCGCCCTTCCCCACAATAAAATGCCATACGACATTATACTGTGGAAGTAACTAAAATAGACAATTCTCGCAGTATCAACGTCTGTGAATTGACGAATCTTCCAAACAGCATATGCTGCTGAACTTAATCGCCCCGCAAGAGTTGTAATATGAGGGCCCCATTGTAGCCTTGAATCAAGTGTTATACCCAGGAAAACCGTTTTATCGACGAATTCTAGTATCTCATCATCCAACACTATGTCATAATTACTATTTTTAACATTTGGTAAGGCAAACCTAATGCATTTAGTCTTATTTCCATTTAATACTAAATTGTTAGCTGTGAACCAATTATGGATCTGACGCAGTGTATTATTGACATCGTCTAGATTCTGGGCTCGCCTACTTATCTTAAAAATTAGGGAAGTGTCATCAGCAAATAACACCATATTGTGTAGTTGATTTTTAAGTAAATAGGGTAGATCGTTTATGTATACAAGAAAGAGGAAAGGACCCAATATTGAGCCTTGTGGAACTCCCATTTTAACTGTTAAACCCTGTGAATTTACACCATTTATCTGAACTTGTTGTTGTCTATCACACAAATAAGATTTTACTAAACTAAGAGCAAGTTGACCTAATCCGTAATGCTCAAGTTTTGAAAGTAATGTATCGTGATTAACGCAATCAAATGCTTTGGAGAGGTCACAGAATATTCCTATGGCGTCTTGTGCCTCTTCCCATGCAGTAAATATGTGCTTCAATAGGGTGACACCGGCGTCAGTTGTACAACGTCCCTTGGTGAAACCATACTGCTGATCGTGTAAGATTTTGTAGGTGTTGAAGTGGCTAAGCATCTGATTTAGCATTACTTTCTCAAATATCTTGCTAAAGACTGGCAACACGGATACTGGTCTATAATTGTTAGTATCTTTGGAGTCCCCAGATTTAAAAAGAGGCACGACTTTACTGAACTTCATCAAATCAGGGAAAACTCCTTGATCCACACAAAGATTAAAAATTAATGCCAAATATGGCGCTACAGTTTCCACAATGCCTGTACAAACTTTGATAGACAATCCCCATAAATCTTCGGTCACTTTAATTTTGATTTCCCGGAAAGCTTTAATAACTGTCATAGGGTTTATATGTTTAAACTTAAAATCAGCCGGGCTGCCAGAAACGTTCGCCTTTAATAAAGCTATTGAAATATCAGGTGAGGAATTTAGAGCCTCCGTAGTCCTTACCGGTATATCAGTAAAGAATTTAACAAATTCTTCAGCTACTTCCAGATTTGAGCTTATAGGACCACAAGATGTCTGCAAAGCATAGTTAGTGTTGGGCTTTTTTTTCCTGCCAGTCTCGTTATTTATAACTTTCCAAACCGTTTTTATTTTATTTTCTGACGATTTGATCTTATTGCTAATATGCATGGCTTTAGCAGCTTTGCAAGTATTTTTAAAAATTTTTGAATAGGCACCGACATACTTATTAAAAGTTTCAGTGTTAATGATTGGCTTAAGGCCATACAGTTCAAATAGTCTTTCCCTACTTTTCCTAATACCCCTAGTCGCCCAGTCACTAAATACAAATTTGGGGTTAATGGTTTTTGTTTTCTTTTCAAAAGTTTTATTGAATTCAGTATGAACTATTGAAAAGAAATTAGCATAAAATTTATTAACATTCATATCGTCCATACTCATTACACTTAGCCTGTTTTGTAGGCAATTATTAAAGCTATTTAATTTGGCAGCCGTTATTGGTCTAAATTTAATTTCAAGTTGCTGCTTAGTTGTAATACATCTAAAAGTTACCATTTGTCCGCTATGATCAGATGGCAGACAATTAACAATAGCCTTATCCAAATAATCACAATTACAAAAAACATTATCAATACAAGTGGCAGAAGATGGAGTTACTCTTGTTGGTTCTGCAAAAATATTAGTCAAATCAAATGATTTAAAAAGATTTAATAACCTACTGCTATTTGAATTTTCTTCTAAAATATTGATATTAAAATCGCCACAAATTATTACAGATTTATTCCTGACTACAAGCTTTGCCAGAACATCTTCCATTATAGATTCAAAAAGTGAAAAATTTTGATAGTTCGGGGGTCTGTATACACACACTATTACATGCTTATCTAGCTCAACACAAGACAGTTCGATGCAATGTTCAACCGAGAGACCTACTATGTCATTACGTTGATTAAATTTTAAAGAATTTTTAACTAATATTAGGGAACCTCCACGCAGCAAATTTTTACGATTAAAACAACTCCCCACAGTGTAGTTTTCATAATTAAGTATCATTTGGTAGTCCTTTAACCAATGTTCGGTAAAGCAGATTGTATCATACATGGTTTTTTCTAAAAACATTTCAACTTCTAATAATTTGGAAGAGATACCTTGAATGTTCTGATGGAACAATTTCAAGGTGTTCTGCTGAGGCCCTTTTTTAAAGCTAGATGTTTGGTTGCAAGAAGATACATTATTGCTAGTAGATGTTATATGGCTAATGGTATCTTCTGTTGTCCTACTGACTAGTTTAAATGACTATTATCCAGAGTGAACCCCATGCCATCACCAGGCAAAAATAACCTACCACTAGTAGTCTCACCTTGCGATTGAGAATCCTCCATAGTGACACATGGATCCTCCTTCGTACTACTAACACTACTACTAAAACTACTATTAAAAATATTTACACAATAAGACGAAGACATACTATTTATGTCTGAGTGAATATTAAAACTTAATAGACTAGCTATTATATGTCTATATCTAATAGGCAGATACACTGAATACCGAGTCGACCTAAGTTTCTCAACAAAAATGTTGGTGTCTAAACATAAAAGCTTATTGCTGTAGTGACTTGCTAGGAAATGAACATGCTTATTCAGCATGTGTATATAATTTTTACTTCTATTAGACAATTTTTCAAAATATGGAAAAGCACACAAAATAATTTTATGACAATCTAGTTTTAACAACTCTGAAACAAAGTCAGTGATGTCTTCTTTTTTAACCTTAGAACTATTACCTATAAATATAGTGATAGTGGTATTAGCATTACATGCAGTTTTTATAACTGTTGACATTATTTGTTGATAAGTTGACCCTGGCATACAATAGTTTTGAGTGATATAGTTCAGATTGTTACTTATTAAATTACCTAACCCTCTACCAATGCTATCAGAAAACATAATTGATTGGCGGTCATCCTGAATAGGAGGTACAGCACTATTTAGCTCGGGCTGACTGTTGTTATTATACACAATATCAGGTATTTTTTCTTGACAGAAGTTACAGTCCCGAGGACTCACAACCTGGGATGGGTCTTCCGTTGCCTCAGGCTGGAGAGCCTCAGGATGGGACTCCGTCTGACAGGTACACAAAGTGTTCCTGAGAGTCAGCAAGTCCAATTTATCCACTAAATCATTAGTTGCAAGAATATGCTCTTTTATTTGATTTTTGGAGCTGTTATATTTAGTACATAAAGATTTGAGAGAATTATTCAGAACTTCAATTTCTGATTGTAACCGCTGAGTGTCTATGTTATATATATTTATACTATCTTCCAATTTAATCTGATAGTTATTTAACTTATTTACTAGAGAAACACGCTCTTTCCTCAATTGTATATTTTTTGAAAGATGTTTCTGTTGTTTTTTGTATGCATTAAACTTTTTTATGATTTTATTAATTCGTGCATATTTTTTAAATTTATTTCGACTAATTTTATGGCAATTATGTTTTAAAATAGAATCCTCCGTAAGGTCTATTGTTACAATGGGGTGAGGGTTACAAGATGTATTTACTAACTCGCTATACAAATGATTTGTTTCATCAATCTGAGTGCGTTGCTTTTTCTTCTCTAACTTTAAAATTTGAGAGTTGGCATGGATCAACTCATCCTCCAGGTCCCTGATTTTACACAAAGCCTCCTCGTATAGATTGCTACATGTTTTGAATCCATCTGTGACTTCCCTCAGACGATCCCGTTCATCCACAACATTTACATATTGTTGATGAAGGTCCACTAGCTCCCGTTTTAAGCTTGAGTTTTTGGTGTTAACATTAATGACTTCCTCCTCGCTCTCTTCTATCTCCTTAAGCAATTGTTGACATTGGAGCTTTGAGTCTTTAAGTTCTTGGAGGGCCGTTCTCAATTTGAGCTCTAAATCCTGAGCAGTAGCCTTTCGGGTCATCACAGGCATGATTACAAGATGTAGTGGTTACTGAAAAATTGTGAAAAGGAAACAGTGAGAACCAATAGGGTAGACTTACAAAGAAAAGTTAGAAATAAATATAGGGGGAAAAATAAAATAAAAAAGCAGGAAAAGTTTATGTTACACTGTCTAGAAATGAGGTAGGCTGCTCTTTATAGGCTCATAAGGTTAATACTGTCTAATAAAAATGTTCAACTTATTACTTTTTTACTTAGTGATTTACTTTTTCATACATGTGGGTAGATTGCTCTTTTTGAAAAACTACATAAATTGAAATATTAAATATTCAACAATTATAATTAACACAAACAATCGATAAACTTATTCAGTAATAGGTATTGGAAATAATATATAATTAATTCTTCACAAAGTTTAGAATTTTGTCAACAAAAGGACTTTGACCCTATTGTTAACTAACAGGAATAAACCAGAATTGACATGTACGTGATACAGAGATGATTTCTGTTATTTGTGTGCTATTCTATAATAAAAGTAAACAATACTTCCCCGTATAATTCC
This sequence comes from Agrotis clavis, assembly GCA_954870645.1. Taxonomy (NCBI): domain Eukaryota; kingdom Metazoa; phylum Arthropoda; class Insecta; order Lepidoptera; family Noctuidae; genus Agrotis; species Agrotis clavis. The sequence goes on from CATPAA010000049.1 coordinate 112,911, forward strand.
GTAGTTAAACTGGAGTTAGAATGTCAGCTGTTATTTTATAGGTTACCGGTAACTTTATGTCACCGAAAACTTTACCAATCTTCCAGAAAACAGTTTTGGTTAGTATTTATACATGAATAATACGTTTGCATTTATAATTACACCTGATTTTATCATTATTACTAATTATTTATAATTTAAAAATACGGAGCACAATTTTGACATGTCACTCAGGCAGTGTTGCCTCATTTTGTTGTGTTGTATCATTTTCTTACATGAGCACTAGAATTTTGTAATCCGTAACACCGGTAATAACATCGTTAAAATCTCTTACATTCATAATTCCCTATCTCAAAAACTACTGAACCGATTTTGATGAAACTTGCAGTATTCCCTAAGTTGAACGATACCTAGTACAACAAAAAAAGAATTACTTAAATCGGACGTGTAGTTCCGGAGATATGCGAACACAAACATAATTTTCTTACTTGAGGAGTTGTACCTTCCATCATCAGCTCAGCTACATGAGATGATGATTACCATACGCAAATACTTAAATTACTTCATAAAATTTGTGAAAAACGATGTGTAAGCCTATAAAATTTGAGGGTTGCCCTCGATTTCTCCAGGATACAATCATCAGATCCTGACATGGTGACAATGGGACCACTCCTGAAGTATCTCCTTTCGAACAAAAAAGAATTTTGAAAATCGGTCCACAATTGGCGGAGTAATCAGGTAACAAACACACAAAAAAAAAAAAAAAAACATACAGTCGAATTGATAACCTCCTTCTTTTTGAAGTCGGTTAAAAAGGGTTGTTTTAGTTCTGAACTGTATGACATAATAAAAGTCATAGTGCTGACTAAAAAAAATCGACATACTTAGGGTAATAAAGTCCTTCTACATTTTTTTAATTTTGTTTACCCTCCTGTCGATAAAAACCCCTCTTCTATGGAGTCGTGCTATGCGTGCTGGTATTACCTACTCGTACAAATAACGTCATTAGTGCAAGCGCAATTAGCGCCATTTTCTATTGAAAAGCCATTACCAAACGATGCAGTTAATGTCATAATCGACGTCTTATTCTATTATCGATCACTTCGTTTGCATAATCGTTAGCAGGTGAGATAATATAATAGTATAATAATATTTCACAACTATCACACAACGCCATCTAGTCCCAAGCTAAGCAGAGCTTGTGTTTTGGGTACTAGACAACTGATAAACATACTTATATATTTCTAAATACATACATATTATAGATAAATGAATGCAGTTTCTTGTAATTGGGTCAGAGGATTATTGTATTCTTATTGAAGGACATTTTTTTTTTAAACTGAGGGTTGAAGGGCTTATATCAGGATATACCCAGGACGGGAGAACTCATTTGATGATTTTACCACGATTAAGAAGGGGTAACCGTTGGGACTCAATGTCAATTTCAATCCAAACAATTTCATTTTTTTTTAATTTCATTATGTTCGTCTATTTTGGTTTATTTTTTAAAATATTTTTTTGATAAAGTTCACGGACGGCATGCCTGGCGCTGAGGCTCTAGTGTGGGGCAACGTTTAAAAAATATTAAGCATTGCTGTCTGTATTGTGTAATGGTTTAAGCTTTGTTCTTCCATGCTGAAGTGCCCGGATTCTAACCCCAGCTTGAGCAGATTTTTGTTTTCCTGTATAACCTCTTTTTTTTGGCGTTTTATACCTTGGGCGACCATCTGGTTATTGTAGAAATGAATAAAGCTTATGGTCTCTCTGAGCAATCATTTATCAATTGAGATAGGCAATCAACATCTTCCTGTCCCAATGAGAAAGTCCAAACAAAACCAAAGAAAAAGTTTCTTTTGCAACATCAAAACGCTCTCGACCGCTGCAGCGCAAGAGAAAATTGGACTCTAATCTAATTTAGTCAACACTTGCCTGTAACTCACAAAGGAATTACGAATTGATAGATTTCCTCTAGTAAATAAGGTTTAATTTTGCTTGTTAATACTATAGTAATATTTTGTAAAGTGCACTAGTTGATCGTCAAGTGAGCGTGCACAATTCGAAAGCTAATTCATTTTTACCGACTTTGGTTTTTAAAGTAAATCATCGCGGATTTACGAGAGACAGTAATCGCATTTCAGTTGATAAAGATTAGTTTTACGTTGATCTTTATAAATTAGAATCATTTTAAAGTTGTTAAAATACATTAATCGAAGCATTAGATAAAACGAGTTTAAAGGGATTTTAAATAATACTATGTATTTTAAAACCTTGAGATAGATTGGTAGAATCCTCTTTTTAACGTAGACTTTTTATAACAGTGGCTTTATCATGAGGTTTCACGTTTATTTCACGTAAACTGGGATTTAGATGTTCATTTTTTGGATAAAAAATAGATTTTTGATTTTTGTTTGTATTCAAGCGCTTTTCCATTCTCTATAATTATTATTAATCATTTTACGTCGTAATATTTATTCAAGTTTTATGTCAGGCTAAATACGCAGAATTTATTCTGTGGTTTATTCAAAAAGCCAAAATTAGTTAAAATTACTCCAAAGTATATATTTTTTTGTTTACAGGTAATTTTGCCACTCCAGTAAACCTTGAACAGAAAATCGGTGGGTAAGTCATGCTTTTTCGATATCTCTATTTAATGTTCTTTACTTTTACGTGCGATGCCGTATTGACTATCGGTACATCGAGGTGTTGAAGTGCTTGTATAATAACGCCACCATGTCGGTTCGAGTACAGGAGCAGAGCACGAAGGCGATTCCATTGAGAAGAGGCGTAAGACAGGGGGACGTTATCTCCCCGAAACTGTTTACTGCCGCAATGGAAGACGCCTTCAAGCTCCTGGAATGGCAAGGACTTGGCATCAACATCAACGGCGAATACATCACTCACCTTCGGTTTGCCGACGACATCGTAGTCATGGCAAAGTCGATGGAGGAACTCAGCATGATGCTCGATGGCCTCGACCGAGTTTCACAACGGGTGGGCTTGAAAATGAACATGGACAAGACGAAAATTATGTCAAATGCCAATGTTGTGCCCACCCCAGTCTCTGTTGGAAACTCGGTACTCTAAGTTGTTGACTCATATATCTACTTAGGAAAAGTAGTCCAGTTAGGTAGGTCCAACTTCGAGAAAGAGGTCAACCGCCGAATCCAACTCGGTTGGGCAGCGTTCGGGAAACTACGCAATGTCTTTTCGTCCGACATACCTCAGTGCCTCAAGATGAAAGTCTTCAACCAATGTGTGTTACCAGTGATGAGTTACGGCACCGAAACGTGGTCTTTCACTATCGGCCTCATCTCAAAGCTCAAAGTCGCTCAACGAGCTATGGAGAGGGCTATGCTAGGTGTTTCTCTACGTGATCGAATCCGAAATGAGGAGATCCGTAGACGAACTAAAGTCACCGATATAGCCCACCGGATTAGCAAGCTGAAGTGGGAATGGGCAGGCCATATTGCTCGCAGAGCAGATGGCCGATGGGGTCGAAAAGTACTAGAGTGGAGACCACGGACTAGCAAGCGCAGCGGGACGTCCACCAGCAAGGTGGACAGACGATCTTATAAAGGTCGCCGGAAGACGCTGGATGCAGGTCGCTTCCGACCGGTATCTGTGGAGATCAAAAGGAGAGGCCTATGTTCAGCAGTGGACGTCCTATGGCTGAGATGATGATGACTTTTACGTGTGACAAAGCCCTCCAACTATATCTGTTTCCCTGAATCTGGAACACTCTATAACGATACAGAATTTACATCCAGCTGACGTAAACGTACACGTTTGCGTTTAGATACAGACTCAATATCAATTTCAAATGTGTCTACGTTACAGAAAGCGAGAACTGGTTGTTATGAATTCCTTTTGAAGTGCTCAGTATTGTTACTAGCTCATATTTGTATAGAGTATAAAAATTTCTTTTGATATCTGCTCTATAGCCGGCTATACACGTACCAGTATACTTGTGCAAATCTAGACTTGCACAAACACAGCACAGTGACAAATTTAGAAATTTGAGCAAGTATCTTCTCACACACGTTACGTTATACTTGCGCAACTCTAAACTTGCGCAAGTATACTGGTACGTGTATGGCGGGCTACGCAGTTATCTCATTACAAGCGAGGAAGCGTCTAAATATCGGCTTATTCTGCTCAAGAAACGTACAATAAGATTAACTTTACGTGTAAACAAAAGAGATGTATAGATATAACTTTAAATATATGCGTCTCTTTTTAGTCTTGACTGTTCAAACAGCCGGCGACTTAGAGAATTCCTTGGTTATCGCTCAACGTCACCAAAACTGGCAAATAGGCTTGTTTTTTTACTGCAAAAAGGAGTCGTGTGGATCAAACTCTACTTTTCGGGATGCATCTGTGCCTGTGAATGATCGACTCGAGCTCCTGGGCATAGAGTTGACTTCTCATCGATACGCCAAAGTGTCATCTCTTTCTACGTAATTTTTGGACCATGTTTTAGTCGAGTATAAACTACTACCACATTTTTCGGCACTACAGGAAAACTCAAATTACATAATGAAATTGTAAAATGGTAGGCAATGTTGAACAACGAAATAATAGCATAGGTACTTCATATATTTCCGGTGTATGCAGCTTTGATTTTCAATGAATATTGGTTTTAATGAGAATTTCTGACTAATTGGGTGTATGGCATAGCAAAGTAAAATTAATTAATAATTCTCTTTGTTTGTGAATATTTATGGTTTAATTTAATTGCGGCCAGTGTCTTTATTTTGTGTGTACAAAATGTAATATTAAAATTTAAACATGATATTTCCTTTCATGGAATGGATTGAAATAAAAACCACATTTCCATTCACAATTTAATACATATACAATTTCAAATAGAAGGAATACTATTTTCGGATGAAGCTCAACTTAGTAAAGATTGATGTGAGTCTCAGTTTGTACTAAAGATTATAAAAAGCACCCAAGTGCAATTAGGACTCGAGCACGAAAGGTTCCGTACCATTATCTATAAAAACGTTCCCCTTACATATTGTTTTATTCTATTTTTAAAGTGAAACTTTTATTACATCGTCTCAAACTTTTTCGTCTGTGTGTTACATGTCGCGTGACAGTCGGCCGCAGAGTAGGGATAAAGTGAAAGGCGCTCGTCTTAAACATAATTTTATTCAGCTTAATATCTATAATGTAAAAAGTTTCACTTTTACCGTTTTCGTTTTTTTTTTACCATTTGTTCGGAACTGAAAGATATCTATCTTATCTATCTGTGAAAATTTCAACTATTTAATTATCACGGTTCACGAGAAACAGTTTGGTGACAGGCAGACAGACGGATAGTTGGAAGTGGGACGGAAGCTCCTTCGTAAGTCTCTCTCTCTCTTAAGATCCATTAACGGGTGCTTAATATGTATGAACCTCTATGAATTTGTATTGCGATAGTCACCTAGATACCAGAGTCTTATGGTATCGGAGAATTGCGTCGCCTAGTGTACGAAGGGGCGAAGTCTTAGTATTATAGTGGTCTGGGTGTTTGTGTGCATCAGTTTAAAATATTTGTTAACGCACCCGCGCCCACTATGCAGGAGAAATTTCCAGAGTAGGGCAGTGTTGTAAAAAACACAACTACGCAAAACGTGTCCATTTATATGACAACACAGAGTTAAAATGCCATCTATGCGTATCTCTGGGTCGACGTATATTTTCGTCTCCCTCACTCATTTCTGCTCTATTAATCATAATATTTTAACTTTAAAGCTTAGCACATAAAGCTCCTAAATGTACCTAATAAAAGAAACATTAAATAAATGAGGTCACAGCCCAGACTTAGGCAAAGCCTTAACAATTTAAAGCTTAAAAGATGAAAAAGGTATGAAAAATTAATGCTGACCTTTGAGCCCAAAAAACTTCTCACTAATACCAAAGACCTTGTATTGCCCGGTCATAAAAGAGTGACCAACAGACTACAGCTGTCTCCCTCACTCTTGAATAATTAATATGCATCAAGGAACCTCCATCTCTTTTCCGAGTTAAATCAAAATAGGGATCGACGGTACTGTGTCAATAGATCGTGACCAGAATCTGTTTCTGGGGATAATGTTGGATTGTTTAATGCAGATAAATTACTGCAGAAGGCACACGGACCTTGCAAAGGGACATCATTCTGTGGATTTTCATTAACATAGTTTTGTAATACCTACCTGACTATCTCGGTGGTGACAAAGGGAGAAAGAAAGAAAGAAAATAAATGACAATGGGACTTTTGGGAAATGAAGGTATATGGTTGTGACATAATTCTGGCAAGAGATCATCAAAATCCGTCCTGGGGTTCTTTTTTATGGCCGTTTCAGTGACTACTAACCTAACCTAACCTTACCTACGCTAACCTAACCTTTTTTGTTTTTGTCTACATTCATTTCCCATCAGTCTCATCAGTGGAGGCTCTTGGACCACTTTTGCCCATTGTCATTTATTTGACAAGCCTTAAGCACACAATTACATTGAAAAATTAAGAATTCTAAATTAGGTACCGTGTGCCTTACGGCTGTGCCAAATAGGCTTAAAGCTTTTACACACGAACCACACTCACGATGAGGTATGTGTGTAGTAGGTAAGTGGCAGCGACAAAAGGTGTTTAAAGAAGAGGTCAACTTATGAATAGTGTCGCTATTGCTTTTGCAGTTGCGTTATGGTGCTGGAAAAATGTGGATGTAGTAAAGTGGCTGTTATTCTTGCGATGTGGTGAGGCTGTGGTTGCGACGTGGCTGTGATGTGGACAGTATCAGCCATGCGGTCGCCTAAATCATATGGTTGTGGTTAGGGTATAGTGACTAGAGAACAATGGGTTAAAGAGAACTTCATTTTGAGCTTGATTTGGCACACAATTCATTATGTGGCAGAAACCTTATCCATGTGTTATTTGTGATGACATGTCTTAAACCTTCTTTTCATAACCTATATCGTGGTCCCTTTGAGCAATAAGAATTAGGCGGCTTACTTAGCAAGTTGTTGAAGTTAACATCAGTAGAAAGAATACTAGGCTATCGAAGAGTGATCTACTTTTGTGGTTAGTGTGAGCAGAATTACAAGTAGGTATTCAAGATGTTTTTAACGCGCTAACTTTGGTGTTGGTTTACTCAAGATTTCTGAAGTTTCAACTCGTTTTTTTTTCGTATTTGAACACGTATAAGACGCACTGGAATAGGATATTGAGTTAAAGCTACTGATCAACATTTTTCTTTGTTTATGGTCTATCTAATAGTTATTTATGCAACTGTTGTATAATCAGGTGTATTAAAACACGAATGTGGGTTTATCACACGAGGCGTAGCCGAGTGTGATAATAGTATCACATGATGTTGTGTTGCTGTTATGTGTTTTAATACCTAATTATAACAGTTGCATACAAGACTTTATCTACAATCATGATGTGAATCCTCTATAAAAGATTCTCATACCATAGGGTGTTGTACAGTGTTGTAAGAACTATGTAAATTCAAGAAAAGTCTAATTGCGAAGCATGTAAAATAAACAAACCTTAATAAGTAAAAGAATTATTGTTCTTTTTTCAAAATTTTAGCGATCTGGTGGTGAAAATGTCATTGCATGAGAATGTTCTTTTTTTGAAATTCATAATATCACGCGTTTGGATGATAAAAATGATCATAATATCATTGAGTGTTTTAATGTTGGCAATAAGCTAATTGTTATAGGTTCTTAAATAGAGGATTAATAGCATGATAGTAGATAAACATAGGTATGCAACGCCGTGCTATATAATAAGAAAGAAAATAGATTGACAACGCTAAGTAAAGAGTTCATAAATGCGTCTCTGATTCAATGCACTTATTTTATCTCATGTGTGATCCCAAAAATGTAGTAGACTGCAGGATCAGTGCCGATATTCTTCACTTTATAGGATAATTTTTTCGTCATAGAAAAACAAGTTTTATTTTATTTCTTTATGCAGCACACTTCTTGAATTGTTACGGTGTTTTGTTTCCTGCGAAACGCTGAATGAGAGATAAGTGTAATCACAAAATAATAAACAGTTAAATACATTGTCCCAAGTGGGCGCCATTAGCTCTATTGGCGCCCAAATGGGACTTCGTTATTTTACCGAACATTTTAACAAAATGATCTCAAAAACACTTTTGTTTCGAGTGCTACACATTTAACCATTCTGGAGAAACTTACTGCTTTTAAAGTTTGAAGGCAGGCTTAGCGCAGTGGCTGAGCGATTGGACTGCTGAACTGCGTGTCGCGGGTTCGATTCCCGCACTCAGCAAATAATGTTCCACAATAATGTTCCACAACTATCACACAACGCCATCTAGTCCCAAGCTAAGCAGAGCTTGTGTTATGGGTACTAGACAACTGATAAACATACTTATATATTTCTAAATACATACATATTATAGATAAATTACACCCAGACACAGAACAAATGATCGTGCTCATCACACAAACATTTGTCCTGGGTGGGAATCGAACCCACGACCTCCGGCATAGCAGTCAGGGTCACTAACCACTAGACCAACAGGCCTGTAAATATTTGCATTATCCACAAGTAGTTGTTTCGGGTCTGGGCGTTTGTGTATGTGAGTTTATATGTTTGTAAACGCACCCACGACATAGGAGAAATTCCTAGTGTCAAAGTTTGACAACAAAAAAAAAGTTTGTAAAATCGTCAAGTAAGTCTCCTCGCCCTGGATGGAGCTGAAGGACTGTTAGAGTTCTGTTGCCCAAAGCAGATAACCATCCGTAATGATCTTTTACTCGCTATCCTATCCGCTGCAGCCAGAATCTTCGCTATCTTGTGACCACACCCCAACATTAAGGGACTTTACCCATGGCACAATGCGACGCGACGCGATTCGTGTGATATCGAGTCGATTGCCGATTTATGTCGCACGTATTTACTAATGGAGTGATACGATGCAATTCAACCGTAAACTTCAAAAATCGACCTTACCACTACGACATAAAGGCGCTGCAAACCAAAGACAAAAGATGTCGCCAGTGACGAGTAGTTGCGTAATCGAATTTCGAACAGAGAATCATGGGCATTGTCATTAGTACGTACATGCGATTAGATATCGAGCAGATCTGTGAGCGATATCGTCAATACGTGTGACTCCATTAGCAAACACTAGCGATTATCCATATATTTTCTTCAGCCGGACGCTTGTGTGATATCTGACCTATATCGTCAATCGATGCAATTCGATATCGCATTGCGCCATGAGTAAAGTCCCTAAGGGTCCAACAAGAAGGCTTTCTTACGTCCAAAAAGGGTCCGTATCATTGTGTGGAATGATTGATGACCATATTGTGATAGACTAGAGATCTACAAACGGGATTTAGTGAATGATTAATGTTGGTCAAAGTTTGGAAGCATCTGTTAGATGATTAACAAAGGTTTTAGCACAGATAGCCGCCTCTCAATTCCGCATAGAAGGCAACCTTCGCCGGAAAAACGTCGGTGCATTTTGACATAATTAAAACAGCCAAATCCGGAACGATAAAAATAAATTATCTATTATCTATTGTAGAGGCCCGTAATTTGGTAAGTTGGCGGTAGCCCCGTGCCTCAGAAAGCACGTTAAGCCGTTGGTCTTCCACCTGATCTATCTCCGATTGTGTTGGATTGCAGCCCCTGAGGACTATGAGAGTAAATTAAAAGAGAGTGCATCTATGCCTGTGCAATTGTGCATTATAATAATACTAGCTGTTGCCAGCGGCTTCACCCGCTACAACTCGAAAATTATCCCACGGGAACATAAAATTGGGATAAAAACTATCCTATGTGTTAATCCAGGCTATAAACTATCTGTGTACCAAATCTTAGCCAAATCCGTTCAGTGGATTTTGCGTGAAAGAGTAACAAACATACCTACATACACATACACATACATACAAACTTTCGCATTTATAATAATAGCTGTTGCCAGCGGCTTCACCCGCAACAACTTGAAAATGATCCCACGGGAACATGAAATCGGGATAAAAACTATCCTATGTGTTAATCCAGGTTATAAATTATCTGTATACCAAATTTTAACCAAATCCGTTCGGTGGTTTTAGCGTGAAAGAGTAACAAACATACCTACATACACATACTCATACATACATCCTCACAAACTTTCGCATTTATAATATTAGTAGGATTAGTAGGATATGTCCCTTGCCCACAAACCGTCCCTTGACAAATCACCGCTGAAATTCGCCGCCACGTGGTCAGCCACGCCAAGAATTCTGTAATAGCTATGAGGCAGATTGTTTTTAATTTTGAAGAAAAGAGCCCTATGCAATACCCGGTTGGATGTCTGCTGTACATCTACGAAAGCAGACGCATAATGTTCTCCTAGTTCAAGAGCCAGTCTTATTTTGTTATACACTATGTACCTGCTCTGTAGTGGAATGTATCTCTCGGAATCCAAACTAATGATCGGGTATCACTTTTTTTTTGTGCCAGCAATAGTTAAAGCCATTCTAGAATACTATTATTTGGAATTAAATAGCACAGCCTGACATTTATTCACTTTAGAAACTAAAATAAAAGACTAACACAGTTCTCAAGACCATTGTTCCGACTTTAGATTAAAGAAATGCCCAACAGTGTCATTTAGGTACTGTTTACCCCTTTAACGGTCCGTCGTTATGTTTAATGTAAGGGAGGGAAAAGTTTAAATGTCACCCCGGTGAGTCTGCTTCTGATATAAATATAAAACCTGGCGTAGGTAAATAAAAGCTAAGACAGTAATTGTTTACTTTTTGAAGGAAGGTTTTTCTAGAAAATAAACTACTAACTGAACGTGAAAGGTCATGACTTTTCACGTTTTTGTGATGCACCTAAAGTTAATTGGAACTTTGACAAAATTAGTTCCTCTTTAGTACACGAGAGGCGCTGACTGATCGATGAACGCAAATCTGAAACAGCTTGGTATAGAATATGGATTTTTGCACAAATGTTTCAAAATTGACGTTTATATGGGATGAAAGTTCGACTAATGATAATCAGATGCATCTTGGTTCGACTGGAAGCCGACCCCAATATAGTTATGAATAGGCTGGGCTGATGATGAACTGATTTTTGGAGGTCAGAAGACCTAACACAACTTTTCACATTATTGCAAAGTAAACGGGGATTTTGACGCTTGATGGAAAACATTAATATTTCCATTTTCCGTACATACTTTAAGTACGCTGTCCGGCCAAGCACGTAATCATCAACTGCCTAGCCTTTTCCCAACTATATTGGGGTCAGCTTCCAGTCGAACCAAATGCAACTGGAAATCTGTATTTTACATGGAGTGACTGCCTGTCGGACCTCCACAACCCAGTAACTGGGCAATACGAAAACCCATGGTAACACTAGTTGTCAAACTTATGAGCTTCTGACTAACAGTTACGACTGTCAAAGATAGACTTCGACTGTGGAAGTTGACCCCAAAATAATATATAAGGATAAGGTTTAAGGATTTTTCATTCATTCCAAACCATTACTAAGTTACTTAGGCCTCGTATATTCACCAATATCCAACCGTACTTATCAAAGCGTATCCAAGCTTAGCCAATCACTCAGAAGCGTTCACAGGCCATTATCGATCGAAAATGTACCCTGAAGAAAAGGTCTTAGGAACGGAATTACTGTTGGTAGTTCAAGCGATTATTTTATGCACTAACTTAATGTCCGCGGTTTTTACTGTTTGAATTTTCCAAGAAACGTGCTAAAGACAGATAAGGGTAACATAGAAATGTGAAAACCTTTGGTTTTTGGCGTGGTGAAATCATCAACGGGAATAACGAGCTACCGACCATAAAGGGCTATTGAAGGACACCATTGATTCCAGTCAGTACAAGTCTGAATGTCCCTCCTAACCTGCCCTGGGTGGGAGGACACATTCGAAGATTTTACCAGGTAAAAAAAGGCCTTTGGTCTGGGTGTTTATGTATGTAAGGTTAAATCTTGGGGCACGGTAGTGCCCCTGCCAAGACGAGCCAAGCTAAGTGCAAGGGCAAGTGGCTGTTTCGTTACTTACTTTAGAAACGAAATATTCACATCACATCCACGACGGTAGCGAAACGGCGAAGCCATACATTTTTACTGATATGTAGAATTTGTGAAGTGAGGATCGGTAGAGTCAGGCAGTGTAGAATCAGAAGCATGACTCTACATGAGATCTGATATCTCTTTCACAGGGCAAACCTTATGTGGTCGTCTTGGCAACATTATACATGAAATGTTTTTGTTGGGATAAATATATTTGCAAACGTACTTTTATTATTAATACCACGGTTAAGAACCTAGTAATACTCTACTTTAATAAACATAGCCTACAAAATCTCCTTCACTTAGTCAATAGCAAAATTACTCGAGTAAAGTGCCAAACGTAAGCCGAATCGTGTTTACAAAGTGTCATTGAGGAACGCGATTTGAATTTAAAGTCATGTTCAGATGAACATTTATTCGTTTTACAATAGCATTTCTTGTCATTAAGTCTATTTTGTGAATTGGATAAGAAAGTTTTTGTCTTTTGTTCTTGTTTATAAAGTTATTGTATTTGCGTTGCCGTTGAATTGAATGGTTATTGTCAAATAATGTTTTGGACAGGAGTTTTACTTTTCTTTTTGCTCTTTGTAATGCTTTTATTTTCTATACAAACAATTTAATTTTTTCTAAATATTTACTGATAACTCTACGAAGATGTGTCGCTAAACAGTGAGTTACATCTGACTAATGGTTGATGCTTATCACGTTTATTGATCAATCAGTCCTGTAATCCCGTCAGATTGCTGACAGCTCTCTAAGGGTCGTAGCACACATTACAAAAGGGAAAGGGATCGTCACCGTATCAACTCGAGCCGTTCAGTATATTTGTATTGAACTCCTTACTGCAACGCACACTAATCGGAATCGTAACGTAATCGGACAAGCTCACGAACCGCGGTGCAGTGCGCGGCCGACTTGCGGTCGGCTCCTCGCTTACGGCTCTACGTACGCGTACGCTTTACGTATCTTCGTCCACTCTCCGCCCGCGGTCTGCGTTGCCGCACGTTCTGTACGATTCACGATTCATGCGCGAACGTTCGCCTTTGCGAACGTTCGCCCACGTACACTCGTAAAAAAAAGTGGTATTCATTTTATTTTAAACCAAAATACGAATAAAAACTTTCCGTCTAGCCGTCAACCAGCGGTCGGCGAGCCGTAAGCGTGGCGTCGCCTAGCTGTAGCCGAGTCGACGGGGCGGCGCTTCTGATTCGCTTACGTTACGTGGTTACGTGAAGTGGACGACTGTTTGACGCCGAGGAGAAAGGCGAGACGGTGACGATCCCTTTCCGTTTTGATATGTATGCTACGACCCTAAGGCGGACATGAATCACGACGCGCCGTTGACCTGGGCGTGGGATGAACCGACGGCGAGTCACCCATTACTCGCCATCCGCATGACCACGCCTTCGGTGGCCGGAAATCACCTCGCGACATCCGTTGCCGTCGGCGTCTTCAGCGGCGCGGCTGTGTCGTGAGATGGACGCTGTCCTCACCCTCACGCATTCCGGTTCCTCATTCACTAGCATGACTGCTTCGCAGAAGGACGCGCTTCCACACCATACGTATGACGTGAAATCTTATCCAATTCTAAACTCTAATTCACAGATTCTATTAAATTCACGCCGCCCCCAGATAAGTTAAAATTACTTACAATAACAACATACACACAGCCAAACTTTGAAACAGATTTACACAATGAATACCTACTTGACATTTCCATGACATTTGCATGTCAAAGTAAGAGGCCTACTGTTAATAATTAATGGGAATAAACTTATTGCCGGGAGTATTAAACAGATTAATTAAGTAAGGGTATTATTTTATGTAGGACTAGCTTTTATCCATGGTTTCTTTCACGATATAAATATTTAATGGCTTATGTTTAACTTACCACCAGATATAGTAACATATAACAGACAAAAATAGTAAATAATCACCAAAATGAAACCCGCATTTCAATGTAAAATTATAACCAGTTTTAACATTTCGCTATCCTATTTAATCAAAATGACTCCAAATAAATCATTGTCAACCCAAAAGTAGTAAATGATCACCAAAATATATTCATTAAAATATGTCAAAACGAGGTGTAATAAAAAAAAATCTACCTAAGCAGGGTCGACGAAGCCCCGCTTCGCGGGGCTTCTATTTCTGTGTACAAGGTTTAAAGGAACCTAACCAAACCGAACTTCGGGGTGTCCCTGAAATCTTGCTAAAGCGAGTTTTAGATTTGGTGCACATTCAGTATAGATTTGGTGATCATTTACTATATTTGGTGTTCGAATACAATTTGAAGTGTAGTAGCTAAGGGTATCAAAGCATTTTATGGTGGTCATTATATTTAATCCCATATTTAATCCACGTGAATGCCTTTAGGCAACGTCTTTAGGCGTGAGGCAGTGGTGGGCCAGTAGTTCGAACCACAACCAGGTACATTCTTCATATGCCTAGCCTTTTCCCAACTATATTGGGGTCGGCTTCCAGTCGAACCAGTTGCAGATGAAATCAATATTTTATACAGAGCGACTGCCTATCGGACATCGACAACCCAGTAACTGGGTAATACGATACCCCATGGTAAGACTGATACATTACTTTTTGTAATTTATTTCATCACCACTGCTCTGAAAACGGTGAAGGAAAACATTGTGAAGAAACTGGCATGTCCAAGAAACAAAAAATTTAAGACATGTAACATCTACCAACCGGGTATACGTCATTACTGCGAACAACCTGCACTGGGCCCATGTGCTGGATTATACAAAAAATAAAAATAACGGCCCTCTCCCTCTCGCAGAGAGAAGGCCTCCCAGCAGTGGGAACATTATGGGCTAGTGATTGACGCCTTAACACAATCCTTGAGGAATTATTTCCATACAACATAAAAGAAACTGTTAAAACGAAAAATAAATAATTATCATTTCTACGGAGAAGAACCAGCATGAAATACTTGTTGTTTTTCTCTTTTAAAGCAATGACTGGCCTGTTGGTCTAGTGGTTAGTGACCCTGACTGCTATGCCGGAGGTCGTGGGTTCGATTCCCACCCAGGACAAATGTTTGTGTGATGAGCACGATCATTTGTTCTGTGTCTGGGTGTATTTATCTATATCTTCTATACTTATAATAAATTTGTAGAAAAGTGGTGTCTGTACAATGGAAATATACAAAAAAAAAGTAGCAGGGGTTGTTATTTTATCGATGCCGAACCCGAAACTGTAATTAAATTTTTTTTTGTCTGTTTGTCTGTTTGTCGGTTTGTCTGTTTGTCTGTTTGTCTGTGTGTTTGTGCACGCTAATCTTCGGAACTACTGGACGGATTTGAATTATTTTTTTTTTGTTGTATAGGTATTAAGTTCGATTAACATATAGGCTATAACTTATCTTGGAAACTTGAACACCTGATGCAGAACTGCAACAGACCTGCTAAACTATAAGAGATACAAAAATGATACCATAGCAAAAATTGTTCCACGTGATGAGCATTTTCTGTTGAGAGAATAAAATTGAAGATCCTGGACACCTGATGTGGAACTTCAAGAGCCCAGCTACACTATAACATATACAGGAATGACGTCTTAGCAATAGTTGTTCAGCCTGATGAGCACCTTCTGTTGATGTATAAAAATTGAAGATCTGGAACACCTGATGTGGAACTTCAAGAGCCCAGCTATACTATAACATATACAGGAATGACGTCTTAGCAAGAGTTGTTCAACCTGATGAGCGCCTTCTATTGATGTATAAAAATTGAAGATCTGGAACACCTGATGTGGAACTCCAAGAGCCCAGTTACACTATAACATATAAGGGAATGACGTCTTAGCAAGAGTTATTCAGCCTGATGAGTACTCTCTGTCATCGTATAAAAATTGAAGATCTGGAACACCTGATGCGGAACTCTAAGAGCCCAGCTACACTATAATATATACAAGAATGACGTCTTAGCAAGAGTTGTTTAGTCTGATGGGCATTTCCTGTTGTCTTACAAAAATGAAAGATCTGGAACGTCTGGAATCGTCTCGCGCATCCCGTTGTTTTCCCGTCCCCAGGCTCCTAGAATTCGACATCAGACGTTTCAGATCTTCGATTTTGACGACCCCGACTGCTGGCATAAGCAACAGGATCCGCGTACGAAGTCGCGGGCAGAAGCTAGTCTATAATATGTATGTATTCAGAAATATATAAGTATCTTTATCAGTTGTCTAGTACCCATAACACAAGCTCTGCTTAGCTTGGGACTAGATGGCGTTGTGTGATAGTAGTGGAATATAAAAAAAAATGTTTCAAGATAATATTGTAAAAGTAAAACAAAACCATTACAAAGAGTAAATTATTGTAGCAAAATAAATTCGGGGTAGATGACCTTTTTTTGTAGAAAAACTAAAGAATTATTGGAAAACCACAATATACAATTTGTACACAACAAACAATAGCACAAAAAAAAATACTTCACATTACACTGACACAGAATACAATAAAGAAAACATGTTATTGTTTTGAAAATAATGTAGAAAAGAAAACATAAAATACTCGTATCTACAAAAAAATTGTATTTTTAAAAAATATTATTATTAGTGTTTATTTATTGAAAACCGAGCTTATCATACCACTGAAGACTGAAAAAAAGGCTAAAATATATTTATCTTTTTGCGATAGAACTGTAAGAAATAATATTATTAGAGTCAAGCTACACGATAACCGACAAATGCTTGCACTAACTGGACAGGTCCACTCAAAATATGTGTGGTTCTTTCCTGAAAAGACCATCTTAGACACTCGCATGGTCCTTGGATGACCTGAGCAAAACAATGTCTGGA
The DNA here is from genome assembly GCA_954870645.1 of Agrotis clavis. Taxonomy (NCBI): domain Eukaryota; kingdom Metazoa; phylum Arthropoda; class Insecta; order Lepidoptera; family Noctuidae; genus Agrotis; species Agrotis clavis. The sequence goes on from CATPAA010000049.1 coordinate 129,748, forward strand.
CTTTAAAAGAGACTGTGATCTCTGAGTTTGTTTTGGCTGTAACTTCTCAGAGTAGTCAGGTACGAAACACCGGCTGGCCTCATCTAGCTTTAAACATATTGGTTGAGACGTGTAAAAGTGTTTTCCCACGTTTTTTTTATTTATTTATTAATTTACACTTCTATGTACAAATGTGGTACATAAGGCAGACTTAATGTTGCTTTTATAACCAACTTACAAACAAATATTTCATTTATTTAATCAGCAGGAAAGTATTCGACTCTCTCTCAAATATTTTGAAACATCAATAAATCCATCAACTTGGAAAAAAACACTTATTTTTTAAATCTAACGTAAGTAAAATGGCTAAAAGCTTACTAAAGCACCGAAAATAAAAACATTGAAAAGTGAATAAACAGAAGGTTTGTATTACGGCACAGTTTGTGCTGTGGCAGAACGATTAGCTGTGGCGCTGCGTGTTGTGAGTTCAACTCTCGTTTTAAAAAATATTTCTATGGCCTACATGTTAAATATGTGAGATATTCTATTTTTTTTTTCATTGTGATAATGTTAATTTCATTTTGTGATCTGTAGGTAACTTAATTACAGCATCCACATAGCAGTAAGCAAAAGAATAAATTATTAAAATAACTACTTAAACCAAATTTAATGAATATTTCATGAGACAAAACGACACGTATATTATTAAATTACTGCATCGAATAACAAAGAATTATAGAATTTGGAACGCATTGAAATAAGAACCTCCTCCTTTTTGAAGCTGGTTAAAATAATCCTACTTCCGAAATCGAACCTTCTATTCACATTTTTTTGCTCCACAGTAAATTCGTTTACCATCATTTTGACGTTCGAGCGGGCTAATCGAGTTCCGTGTTTGGTTTTTACGTCGCTATCAAGTGGAGTGATCTCTGATGTAGGTTATTGTGTTTGTGTGTGTTTAGAACATGAGTGTGTGTGTTTAGAACACGTGTGTGTGTGAGAGATGTGTGTCAAAACAATTATCGGGGTTTCGAGAATAGGAGGATATGTGTATAAAAGTGGACGAACGGAATTAGGAACATAAAAGAGCTGAATATAATGGGTTACTGGCTGAATAAGGTAACGAAATTAATTTAACTTTTTTTGGGGTTGGTTCAATATTGTCTGTAGTGCTAATTCTATCATCTAGTTACTATTTTTGCTGATCTGTCCTAATTCTTCTACTCGTTTCTGTTTCACGATACTAAGGTAGAAGAAAATCGGTCAAAGTAGGCACGGGCTTGCGAACGAAAAGCGAAAGCTTGCCGTCTGATCAGGCCCGTGTTGACGGTGAATTGTGTGGGAATGACATAAGAGATTACCGCGACCCTGGAACTCAAAGGTCAATTGAAAAAACAATTTGATCCATAGTCAGTTAAGTCTGACAGACTGTTCCGCTTCACCCAAAGCTGTTTTAAAGATAAAAAAAGGCGGGACGGGAGGAACTGTCAGACTCGTACTGACTAAAATTCACGGTTTTAGTCCGGTCAATTTAGACATTCGAAGTTACATAAAGTCCCAACAAGCTGAATTTGTGTGAAGTTGTTCAAAACGTAATTATAAACAATGTCTAGAAGTTCCCCATCATTCCCCTGTAAGGAAAAAAATTAATTCAAGGTCAAAGGTCAAAAAAATAAGTTGACGATAACAACTTTTATAACTTTTTGAATCGTTATATCTCAAAAACGGTGGCTCGTAAGAAAAAAAGTATTGATACATTCATCATTTTTATAGATCATTTTATGATCTACAATTTTTGTCTGAGGTAGGTACTTTATGATAAAACTTACCGTTTTGCTGAAAATCGCGAAATACTCATTTTTTTGACCTTTGACCTTGAATTAAATTTTTTCCTTACAGGGGAATGATGGGGAACTTCTAGACATTGTTCATAATTATATTTTGAACAATTTCACTGAAATTCAGCTTGTTGGGACTTTATGTAACTTCACTCTCATTTTTTGGTCTAAATTGACCGGACTATTTGCTTCAATAGCCCTTCACGTTTCAGGGTCACGGTCACCTCATAAGACAGTCCCGCGACCCCGGCAGGCTGTGGTCCACTAAGTGTTTGGAACACGACTATGGTCTGCATTAGTTGCCATGGTATGGTCCATGGTGGTGGTGATTGGGATCAATTACCTAAATTATATTTAATATGAAGCAGGAATACTTATAACAGTATTATAAATCTAAATCAGGCACTTTTCAATCCTTTTGCTAACAATACTGTGGCTTCAAAAGTTTCTAACTATGCAGGAGACGGCTTCAAAACTCTTGTAAAAGTGGCTCTTTTGTTAGAATTTGTAATGGTTCCGTTGCAGAAACTTGCAGAGCAAAGATTTCTTGTACGGAGAAAGTTATTCATCGATATTACGTTCTTAACCGACTTCAAAAAGAACGAGGTACTCAATTTTAGTCGGTTCGATCCCCGCACGGAACAAATATTTGTATGATCTACAAATAGTTGTTCCGGGTCTGAGTGTTTGTGTGTGTATGTGAGTTTATATGGTTGTACGCATCCACGATACAAGACAAAAAACTTGAGAGGTGTCAAGGGACACCCGGATGGAACGAAGTTACTGTATACACTCAACAAAAATAAATCGTCGCGACTCCACTCCACTCCACTCCACTCCGCTCCGCTCAGCTCAGCTCCACTCCGCTCAGCTCCGCTCCGCTCCACTCCACTCCACTCCACTCCACTCCACTCCACTCCACTCCACTCCACTCCACTCCACTCCACTCCGCTCCGCACCGCTCCGCTCCACTCCGCTCAGCTCCGCTCCGCTCCACTCCACTCCACTCCACTCCGCTCCACTCCACTCTTTGGAGCTCTAGCACTCTTTCGCAACGCGCGATAAGGAACTTCGTTCCAATAAACACATTACCCTCCTTTGCGTCGCGCAGTCGGATAAAAGTGTCGTGCCAACTTTTCGTAAGAATTTTTTCCGTCCAGCCCCCTTTCACAACGCGCGATAAGGAACTTCGTTCCAAAATTCCTAGAGTGGAAAAAAAAGTGCACCGATTACTGCGAGATTTCTGGTGGTCATAAAACGAGAGTAGTTCCACTGTGCGAACGAGGTGGCACTAGACGACTTGTATAGCTCTGTCTCTTTTTCACAGTACTCTCGCTTTAAGACGTCATGGCAGGTTACCTGGGGGGGTATTATAACGTCTTAAAACCAGGCTTGTTCAAGTGAGTGAACGAGATGGCGCTAGACCACTTGTATAGCTCTGTCACTTTCACTCGCCAGAACAAGCCTGGTTTTAAACATTGTAATACCCCCCTGGTCTTATTTACGTAATTCATTTTTTGTTTGATGCGGTACATTTGTCATTTGGTCTCATGGTCGGGGCACGGCCCGGTCACGACACGGCATAGCGTGAATCACCCTTTACTTTTAATCTAGAGGGTGGCCAATTCTCACACAAAAAAGAAAGAAATAATCCTTTATTTATTTCAACGAATGATACTCGCCTTTATTTCATTTCAACCAACTTTTCAGACGAAATATTTTCATGACAGGTAAAAATAAAAGACGAACGATTTTCTACGACTGTGAGTGACGTATTCAAATGTCAAATTTGTACTGGAAAAAATTGCCTTTGGAATGGGTTTCTTTGAGTTTGATGTATTGACAGACAATAATATTACTACCTTCTTCTGTAGTTTTCAAAGCAATTGAATAGAATATTTTAATTTAACACTTAATAAGTATAAAAACTATAATTTTCCAACGAACAATGGAGCCCTCTTGGTGAAGTTAGGGATAGCGGCTCTTCGAAGGACCAACAAGCGTTGTGTAATTTTAGCGGATCGGATATTGGACGACACAGAAATTGAGCAAATGAAAGTGTGGGAAGTATAGGTAGGTAACTTACTTGGGAGTGCTGGAGGGGCAGGTTGGTGCACCGACTGCCGGCGTGGTCCGTGGATGATGACACGCGTTCTTGGATGGTCTTTGCACTCGCGCTCGGTGAATAAAATCGATTATATTGTCCCACTTTATCACTTTGTGTCGGCCAACACGTTAAATAGTTTATAACAGTATGATGGTACAGCGATTTAGTTTTAAGCGGTGCACGGTGTTGAGCGGTTAGCGGATTGAAGAGAACAGGGCAGAAATCATCATGGTGACCTCTGTCGTCGCGGCGTGTCGTTGCGGCGGAAAACGGTTCTCATTGGCGTAGCTGTGTAGCACCTTTTGCGGAATGGGGGTAGGATTGGGAAGGAAGCCGGAGTATGATTGGCTCAATACTGTGGTCCAATATGAATACTACCTTCAATATGTGAGACGCGTTTGGATACATGATACCAACATTTTAATATTGCTAGCTTGCGCAAGCATCCTGCCCGGCTTTCGAGAATATGTAGTATTCTCAAAAGGTAAGAAATTACATTAAAGCGGATTGAAATTAAATTAAAGCGGACAAAAAGAGAAAAAGTAATAATGAAAATATGTGAACTACAGCTAAATTAGAATTTTAATTACGCGGTGGTATTATTGAGAAGGTAAAGGACATAGTTTAACAACAGGTCTTTTGAAAGAGCCACTGCATGTCTTCACCATGGCAACGCGGGTTGTCCCATCCCTGCCGGGAAAAACTTCGGTGATTATGCCCATTGGCCAACGCAAAGGAGGGACATCATCCTGATGCATGAGAACCACTGTACCAATCTTAATATTGTCGGCGACATTTAACCATTTTTGCCTAACTTGCAAGTTATGTAGATATTCTATACGCCATCTTCTCCAAAAGCTACAAACCATTTGGTCAAGCAATTTTTTGCGGCAAGTTAGTGTTTTCGTCGTTTCGGGAACGTTCACGACAGGCAACGTAGTCAACGGAGAAGCCATTATAAAATGAGCGGGAGTAAGCGGTTCTGGGTACGGATCCTCATTCAGGACACAGAGCGGTCTGGAATTTAAAACTGCCTCAATTTCAGTGAGAACAGTCGAAAGCTCCTCATAAGTAAGAAGTTGAGAACCGATAACACGGTATAAATGTGTTTTAATAGATTTAATATTTGATTCCCACAGCCCTCCAAAGTGGGGGGCGCGGGGTGGAATCATTTTCCACTCTATGCGGTAGCGGTTAGCAAGTAGTTCTTGCAATTGAGCCTTGGCTCCAACGAAATTTGTTCCGTTGTCAGAATATAAATAAGAGACAGGTCCTCTGCGGGAAATAAATCTTTTAAAAGCTGAAATAAAGGTGTCCGATGACACGTCGGTAACCAATTCAATATGAACTGCTTTTGTAACGAAGCAAATGAATAAACATATATAAGCCTTCTGACTTCTTTGGCCTCTGCGTCGACATAAGGTTACTTTAATGGGACCAGCGTAATCCACACCAGTATGAACGAAAGCTTTAGTCTCTTGTACGCGACAAGCGGGTAAATCAGCCATCTTTGGACTGGGGTGAGAAGGAGAAACTTTAAAACAGAAGTTACAAGCATGTACCCTTTGTCTGATGACACCTCTGGAAGAGAGGATCCAATATTTTTGGCGTAACAGAGAGCTAAGAAGGCTTACACCGGCATGACAATGAATGCGATGATAATAGTCTATTAGAACATGTGTAAAATTATCATGTTTAGGTAAAAGCGCGGGATGCTGAGCTTCATAAGGAAGGTTCGCGTTTGACAATCTACCACCAATTCTAATTATGTTATGCTCGTCTATAAACAGATCGAGTTTCTTAAACTGTGAGCGAAGTTTTTTACTTTTAATTTCGTCATAAATATAAAAAAAATGAAATTGTTGAATACAACGAATTAAATAAATTTCAGCGGTAACTAATTCACGGACAGTAATTATCTTATTTGCCTTGTCATAAGGAATAATATGCAAAAATCTCAAAATGTATACAATTATGCGCAATATTTTATTTAACGATGTAAATTTTTGAGAAAGGCTATATATTAAATTAGGTTCTGATACGGTAGATACTAATGTTAAAGATTTATTGTTAAACTCAGGCAATTGCGCGCTGCATGAAGATACAAACGGAGTGATAGGCCACTCAGCAGTTGGTCGCAGAAGCCACTCAGGGCCATGCCACCATAAATCATGATTTAGTAACTGTTCAGGTAGAAGACCTCGAGACAGACAGTCACTAGGATTTTCCTTTCCGCTAATATGGTAAAAATGTTCAGGATCAAGATTTTCTTGACATTTAGCGACGCGGTTACTAACAAAAATATTCCACTTGTGAGGTGAGGAATGAATCCATGAAAGAGTAATTGTAGAATCGGAAAAGGCAAATATTTTATTAATAGTGGTGCGAGAGCGGTAAGTGTCATAAACTAGTTTAATTAAGTTAGACAAAAGAACAGCGGCGCAAAGCTCTAGACGAGCCAGAGATACGACCTTAACTGGTGCAACTTTAGATTTAGCACACACCAAATTTACGTGTGTGTTACCATTTGTGTCAGTGACATGTAAGTATATTACGCAGCCATACGCATTCAAACTGGCGTCAGCAAAACCTACTATATTTGTCATGCAACCCATAGTAACGGCTACATGACGCGGCAGTTTTAAAGAAGAAAGTAGAGGCAGTTGCTCTTTAAATTTTTGAAAAAGACGTACGATAGAATCGGGTGGAGTTTCATCCCAATCTGTGTTTAATTTCCATAATTCTTTTATGAGTAATTTCGCGAATAAAACTACAGGAGCCACTAGACCGAGAACATCCCACAGACGGGCAACAGTGGAAAGTATGGAGCGTTTAGTACAACCTTTATCTAAATCAGATGTAGTAAAGGTGAAACAATCCTCGGAAGGAATCCATTTGAGTCCAAGGATCTTTAAATTATCCCCGTCAGAGAAGTTAATAGAAGAGCGGTTGGAGTGTGGAATGACCTCTAGTAATTCCGAGGAATTACTTGCCCACTTAGTAAGGTCAAAGCCCCCAGCCTTAAATAAGGCGATGAGTTCAGCGGAGAGAGTCTTTGCTTCCTCCAGAGTAGGGATCGAATTAGCCAAGTCATCCATATAAAGCTCATGAGAAGCGACAATGGATGCGCGCGGGAACCGATGTTTTTCATCCTCAGACAGCTGACGCACAGTGCGCATGGCTAGAAAGGGACTGGGCTTAAGACCGAAGGCAACTCGGTTAAATTTAAATTCGCGAACAGGTTCCATAGTATTAAATCGAAACAATATTTTTTGATACTTTTGATGATCATCAATAACCTTAATTCGAAGATACATCTGTTTTATGTCAGCTGTAACTGCAATAGGAAACAAACGGAAATTTAAAAGTAATAAAAATATGTCAGCCTGTAAATTCGGCCCTGTGTGCAATAAGTCATTCAATGAAACGCCATTATGAGACTTAGCGCTGGCATCTAGGACAATGCGCACTTTAGTAGTTTGTTTATCATTCCTAATAACAGGGTGATGCGGTATGTAATATCCTGCAGAACTAGGTGCGGTTTCAGATAAATAATCCTGATCTATATATTCTTGTATTATTTTGTTATAGCTAGCGCGCAAAGTCGGGTCGCGAAGCTTACTTTTCTCCAAGTTAATTAAACGTCGATAAGCGACAGCATATGAATTTCCGAGTAATTCTGGATTTTTACAGAATGGTAACGTAACACAGTACGTACCACTGGAGTCACGTGACACAGTAGAAGCGTACAGCTGTTCACATTCCCGATCCGCGGGGCTCATAAAAGATTTTGAAGGTATTTCTTCGATATTCCAAAATTTATGTAAAGTTTCGTCCAACGACAGAAAACAATGAGAATCATCTATATTTAACGCGGTAGAAAAATATGAAGCAGTATTTAAATCAATGTTATTTTTATTATATAAACTAGAAGGTATCTCACCCATAAGAATGTAACCAAACACGGTTTCAATAGCTGATGGCGCGGTAGGTGAGAGAATTTTATTATGAAGTAATAAATACGGAAACAGCTTTGCCCCTAGAAGCAATTCAACCTCACCGGGCACGTGCCACAGGGGGTCGGCTAGCGGTAACTCGAACAAATGTTGCACAGCAGAGGTGTCAACAACGTGAGATGGTAATTTATCCGTTATACAATCAATAACAAGAGCGGTTATTTTAAAAGAATTTGTTTTATTTTTTGCAGTAACTGTTATCTCAACGTAACCTATGATAGGCCGCGAAGAGGTACCTACACCCTTTATACAAGAATTTGAAAGTGGTATAATATTTAATTGCAGTTTCTTACAACAAGCTAAAGTAATTATATTATTTTGCGAAGCGTTATCTATTAAACACCTTACAGAAACGTATTGGTTATATTTGTTATCAACATAGACTTGTGCTGTTGACAAAAGAACCGTAGTGCGTGGAATGTTTATGCCTAAGCGAGAACACGCACAAAGCGCCACCTGTTGTGATTGCGCGGAACTAGTTGCAGCGTCAGCTGATACCGATCGCGGCTGTGAACTTTGTTCAAGATGTAAAAGAGAGTGATGTTTTTTGTTACATGTCCTACAAGTGTGTATAGATTTACACTGTGAGGCAGTGTGCGTTGTACTAAGACAGTTCACACATCCACGTTTGTTTTTAATAAAATCCAAACGCGAACCGGCCGATAGTGCTTGAAAGTTTGGACAGGTGTAAAGCTTCCAATGATCCTTGTTGTTACAATATAAACAAGTTTGGTTATTATCACAAGCAACAAAAGTATGTACTGTACTAGCACGTGACTGATTACGATAAGAATTATTTTTATTATTGTTGTTATTGTTACTTAGTGATGCGGTCCGAGAAGAAGTAGATCTATCGAGTATTTTAACTTGCGATTTTATGAATTCAACGAAATCCGTATAAGTAGGAATCTCCACATCTCTCATATGCATCTCGAATAAATGTATGATAGCGGGATCTAACTTTTTTAAAGCTAAATTTAATAACATGAAATCCTTTAAGTCTTTAATTTTTAATTGTTCTAGTGCCGAAACAGACGCGTGAAAACTTTCAATAAAGGTATTTAAAGAGGCGGAATTATTAATTGCGGGTTTGATATTTAGTAGGTTAGACATATAGTGTGAGCCTAGTGCTCGTTTATCTTGGTACTTTTGAACCAAACTATTCCAGATAGACGCATAATTTTCCCCTGACGGAATAATTCCGGCGGTAATTTGCAATGCGTTTCCTTTTAGGTTACCTATTAAATATTGCACACGTTGAGAATCTGTAAGGTTTAAATTGCTATGGATATTTGATTTAAATGATTCATAAAAAACAGGCCAATTTTCAATTCTACCGTCAAAGAACGGAATCAGAATTGGTGGCAGCTTGACCGAGCATTTGGACTGCGTCGCGCTCGCGTTGTCGCTAGACGTTGAGTTATTCAATGACCTTGAGGAGTTCGCTTCGATGAGTGAACGTATTCTCTCGACACGAGTGTAAACGCCGTCAAATGATATTTGACTGTTGTAATCAATTTTATGATCAGGATCTATTTGTAAAGAATATGTATTTATTTTATCTAAGTTAGTACTAAATTCCTGACGAATAACTGAGAGTATTTGTGTGTCTGCCATAAACGTCTCTGCCGAACGAAGCTCAATACTAGTCGTATTTATTTTCTTTGAAGTTTCATACAATGACGATAAACGCTCAAAGATTGCTTGATTTTTAGCTTGCAGTAATTTAATTTTGATTTTAAGTTCTTCCATATTGGAGTAAGTAGTTTTAGAAAATACAGCGGATAGAATAATTTAGGTCTAGTGGGTAGACTAGACTATTTATTTTTTATCTTAGGCGGGTGTAAGAAATTATAGCGGTTGAGTAGGTATAAGTTGTAGGTAAGTTTGCCGAACTACCTAACTCACGTTATTTAGCGGTTTTAATAATTACCTATGCTATTTTAATGCAACAGGCGAACTATTAAGTTGGTACAGTAGTTCCCAATGAATAAATGTACCTAGCGGGGAATGTAAGAACGTCAGTATGCTGATTCTATGAATCCGACTCGAATGGACCACAAAACTTATGGTGAAGTTAGGGATAGCGGCTCTTCGAAGGACCAACAAGCGTTGTGTAATTTTAGCGGATCGGATATTGGACGACACAGAAATTGAGCAAATGAAAGTGTGGGAAGTATAGGTAGGTAACTTACTTGGGAGTGCTGGAGGGGCAGGTTGGTGCACCGACTGCCGGCGTGGTCCGTGGATGATGACACGCGTTCTTGGATGGTCTTTGCACTCGCGCTCGGTGAATAAAATCGATTATATTGTCCCACTTTATCACTTTGTGTCGGCCAACACGTTAAATAGTTTATAACAGTATGATGGTACAGCGATTTAGTTTTAAGCGGTGCACGGTGTTGAGCGGTTAGCGGATTGAAGAGAACAGGGCAGAAATCATCATGGTGACCTCTGTCGTCGCGGCGTGTCGTTGCGGCGGAAAACGGTTCTCATTGGCGTAGCTGTGTAGCACCTTTTGCGGAATGGGGGTAGGATTGGGAAGGAAGCCGGAGTATGATTGGCTCAATACTGTGGTCCAATATGAATACTACCTTCAATATGTGAGACGCGTTTGGATACATGATACCAACATTTTAATATTGCTAGCTTGCGCAAGCACCTCTATTACTCGTTGGCAAACCCTGAGTTCGAACTTCTGGATGTTAGACAAAAAAACAAAATCTTTGTGCACCTTATACAACCAAAATGTATTAGCATCCATTAGCGTAGGGCGTAGCATGCTATACTACGGCGAAGCATGTACGGCGTTAGATATAATATGCTTACTAATGGTAAAGCATGCTTTCTCTGACGCAGCATATATGCTTACTACGGCGTAGCATGCAATACCACCAAACTTGCATGCTGTAATACAGCGAAGCATGATTACTACGGCGTTCTTTGCTTACTATGGCGAAGCATGCTTACTCTATGACGTAGAATTTATTTAAATTTAATTTAATTTATTTTCACTCATTATTTAGTCCTTTAATTTAGATTTTAGCTTAAGTTACCACCTATGTTTGTGAATGTTGGTTCACCTATTATTGGCGACTGTATAAGCCTTGTACTCTTACATAATTATGTAAACTATTTATTAATTTATATACAGAAGCTGTTGGTTGTCTTAACAAAATAAAAACCTAACAGACAAAGAATAAATAATTGAACACAAAATATGTAAATTAAGTCTGTAGGTAACTGCTCAATACAAAAAGATAGAAACACAATAGCTAGCAGTTATAAAGGTTTGGTTTGGCAACTTACCCTTCACGGGGATAAACTATAAACAGGTGAATTAACACGATTTTAATATTAATTGACAAAAACTGTCTAAGTCTGAGACGAGCAAAATTAAATAGTCCTAATATAAGGAACTACTTGCTGTAGTGTTAGCTCGCGGTGATATTTTTCTGTACTGAATCAAGTCCCAGCTGAATGCTACAAAATGCCTCGCTCAGAGAGAAGGGGAATTGGACCTTGCACGCGTGAGAGTGAGACAGCATAAGCATTGCCACTCACTTATCCGCAGCTAGAACATTCCACAGTTTAACTGTCAACTGTTACTACCAGTTTAGAACTACCCACTTATAAATTACTTTTTGTCTCGACGTAATTCAAGAATATTTTACTAGATACCTACAAATTTTTAATAATGAACTATTTATAGTTTTGAAATGCAACGTTGGTAATCCACAACGTTACACTATGTTAAGAAATAAATAAATGCTACCACCATACCTTTGCATGCTATTCTACGCAATAGCAAGCTCTGACACTCATATAACAACACTTATTATCTGCCTGACCTTTGTATATTATGACCACAACATTAAGTTCATTGCCCACTGTTTTAGAAAAATATGCCGATTTATGGCGTAGCATACAATACTACGGCGTAGCATGCTATACTACGGCGTAGCATGCCATACAACGGGCGTACCATGCTATACTACGACGTAGCAAATTCTGACAGTACAAATACACGTATCTGCCAGACCTCTGACGTGACGTCATCAGTCAGTGTCCACTGCTCATGGTTTCAGACGAGGGTTGACAATACTGAAAGGGATTACAATACCCTTGTTACTGACATGGTTTATGGTTTAAATATAAAAGTTTGGCCTTGAATTTTTATTGTTTTTTTCGATTTTGCGATGCGGAAAAGTGGTCCGATCTGGCTATTGGCACTTTCATTTTGTTTGTACTTGAAAGATGCTGTAAGGTATCAGACTTTAGTGACTGTAAGATATCAGTTGGTGCTAATAGCGTTGCTCGCGATTACGCTAAACGCTACGATATAGTTTACACTGGCCGTAAAGGGCTATTGAACGACACCGTGGATTTTAGTCAGTACGAGTTTGACAGTCCCTCCAGCCCTGCCCGGGGTGGGAGGAATCATTTGATGATTTTACCACGTAAAAAAAAATAAAAAAACTCCTACGCCACTGCCGTAGCATTCCAAGCTACGCCGCAACTGCTCCACAGCAAGTACTACGAGGACCCTAAATTACCGACAACAACGCGAGGCGACGTTCGTGTGTTGTCGTATTTGCGGGAGTATTATGTGGACTGATACCCAGCTACGTTTGGTTAAACTGGAAGCTGATCTAAATAAATTATATGATGACACAAAAGCAAATCAATCACGGTGAATTGTAACAGTAAAAATCTATATAGTAACTTCTGGTAGTAATTTGTTATTTTACTTGAATTTCAAAAAATACTAACAGTTCCCACACGTAAATGTAACTTCTTCCTTTCTATATAAATCAAAGTAAATCTGCCAAAATATTCATGGGTATTTAAATAACTCTTTACGGAAAGTGCAATTACCTTTCCTTCCTCTCATAAATATCAAAAGCCTTCCCAATAGCGCGTTTAACGCAATTTATGGAAATGATAGCCAGTTCGTTTTCAGTGCGATTCGAGCACAGATCAGAGAAAAAATAGATGTGGCAGTGATATGTACTCACATCGCGAATGTATAAGGAATGTACAAGGCGTAAGTTGATGAATTCGGCACGGTTTTAACCCAGTGTTATCGGCCTCGACTTACGAGTAACTTATTTCATCATCACTGTTCTCAAAATGGTGAAAGAAAACATCGTGACGAAATCGGCATGTCCTAGAATAAAAAATTCGAAGACATTGTGACATCTACCAACCCGCACTGGGTTTCGTGGTGAAATTATGACGCAATGGTTTTGTCCCAGCAGTGGGAATATTTATAGGCTTATCATGATGATGAGTTCCTGCAAGGAATTGGGGGAGGCCTTAGCTCAGCATTATTGGGACAGTACAGGCTAAGGAAAAAGGGAAAAAAATTATAATGATAGCTGAGTGATTGATTGCTACTGCGTATTGCGTATTCAAATCCCGAAAGGAAAAAATAAAAAAAAACGTAAGGTTTACAAGTCGTTTTTCCGGGTTTGAGTGTTTGTGTATGTGAGTTTAAATTCGTTTAAACGGACCCATCATCATCTAGCCTAGCCTTTTCCCAATTATATTGTGGTCGGCTTCCAGTCGAATCAGATGCAGCTGAATATCAGTATTTTACATGGAGCGGCTGCCAATCGGACCTCCACAACCCAGTAACTGGACAATACGATACCCCAGCCATGGTAGGACTGGTTGTCAGACTTTACAGCTTCTGACTAACAGTAACGACTGTCAAAGATCTACAAATGACAGCTGGGACCAACGGCTTTACGTGCTTTCCGAGGAAACTCGCTATGACAGATGGTCACCCATCCACAGACCAACCTCGGCAAGCACGGCTTAACCCGGAAGATGGGCCTGTGCGGCTGTAATTATTTAGCCACGAGCTCCTCTTATAAACGCACTCACGATAGAAAAATATTCCCGTGTGATAATTAGCAAACTACACGAGGGTAAGCCGCAGGCAACTACGCGAGCATTAATTAATAAATGGACCATAAGCATGGCGAATTGTCGTTCGGCGTGGTGGTCTAAGAGGAGTCTATGGTCAGCAGTGGACGTCTTCCCGGCTGATGATGATGATGATGATGAAGCTAATATTTTTCTTTATCTTTGTACTCAACCCACTCACACCAATCGTGCACAATGCACACTCATTTGTGCTCCCACGTTCAAACACAGTAACAATGATAATTTTCCCCTGCACTGTGGGTTTAAATGATTATTGGGGTGGTATTATCGTAACTACCATGTCGTTACTGTTAGTCAGAAGCTCTAAAGTCTGACAACCAGTCTTACCATGCCATGGGGTATCGTATTACGGTATTACCCAGTTACTGGGTTGTGGAGGTCCGACAGGCAGTCGCTCCATGTAAAATACTGATATCCAGTTGAATCTGGTTTGACTGGAAGCCGACCCCAATATAGTTGGGAAAAGGCTAGGCAGATGATGATGATTATCGTAACTACCATGTGTGCCTTTATATGATAACAGACTTCTATGAAAAATACTGAAATATGTGTGATGTTATTAATTTCCGGGATTTCTTTTTACCCGACTGCGCCAGGAGGGTTATGTTTTTCGAGTGTATGTATGTATGTTCCTGTGTGTTGCTCTGCAGCCTAAACGGCTTGATGGATTTTAACTAGAGAGGTGTCGTTTGATTCGTCTTAAACGTGAGAGTGTCACTGGGTACATAAAACTGGCCAAGTGCGAGTCGAACTCGTAAAAATAAAATAGATCTGATAAAATAGTTGCGATAATATGGTGAAGTTCGCCTTGAAAAATAGACTTAGTATGTAGTAATACGACTAATACGTATATGTATACAAACATTTATGTTTGATGTAATAATTTTTTGTATACATACAGAGTGTCATATTCGCTTTGGCGAAAAATCTCTTTAAATAAAGATTAAAAAAAAAAACTCGTATGCAAAGGGTTCCGATCTAAAAATATTTTTTTTAAATCTCTCACATTCTATCAAGTGGGGTATCAAATTAAAGGATTTTAAAAATGGTTTACCAAAATACAGGGTGGCGCAATAGAACGTGCATTTATTAAGTATAGGCTAAAATAATTAATACGGAAGGTATAGTTGAAATAAAAGACAGGATGATTAGGTAATTAAATGGAGTTTACTTTTTAAAAATAACATCATCTAAATGACGGCCCTCTCGAAGACGACGGAAGGATGTTGTCAAAAGTGGAAAATCGAGTAAGCATTTCTTCAGAAAATGCCAACCTTGCTCTGAAGTCAGTTTCTTTCAACTCCTGTGATAACTGGAG
Organism: Agrotis clavis; assembly: GCA_954870645.1. Classification (NCBI taxonomy): domain Eukaryota; kingdom Metazoa; phylum Arthropoda; class Insecta; order Lepidoptera; family Noctuidae; genus Agrotis; species Agrotis clavis. The sequence goes on from CATPAA010000049.1 coordinate 144,961, forward strand.
CTTATAAGGATGCAGTTTAAGATCCGACTTTAAAATTCGCTGTAAACTTCGTCGTGACAAGTGTAAAGCCGCCGATCGCTTCCGAGTAGACACTTGCGGATTCACCCTCTCAATATTGTCTGTGGTCCTAGACGTTCTCGGACGACCTTTTGCTGTGGGTTTAAACGTGGAACCGGTCTCTTCAAAACGTTTTACCCATATTTTAATAAAATTTGCACTCGGAGCTTCATTAATGTGTTTTAATCCGTATTCAGAACAATACAGTCGCCTTGTAGAGATGTATGAATGACCGTTCTCATAAAACGTGCTAACACAAAAAGCGCGATGCTTCCCGTCGAAGTGATTCATGGCTACTAAAACTCCACGAATGTCACTATCCAACCATGCTAGGCTCTCCCCGCCCGCGCGCCACTTACCCCTCCAAAAAAGATGACACAATATGCACGTTCTATTGCGCCACCCTGTATATATCTTCGTATATATAAAATTTCCGTGTCACAATGTTAGTTACCGTACTCCTCCGAAACGGCTCTACCGATTTTTACCAAATTTTATATGCGTATTCAGTAGGTCTGAGAATCGGCTACTATCTATTTTTTTTTTAAATTTTATGCCAAAACAACGTTTGCGGGGTCAGCTAGTAACTTATATGTTTCAATTTAATTTGGACTGATAAATGCTAACAAAAACTAAAAAACTAAAATAATATATTAATAGTAAAATAAAATAAATATTGAAAAAAACAAAAAAACCGACTGCGTAAAAAACTAAAAAGAAAGAAACAAGCCCAGTAGTTTAGAATTCACTCATTCACACTCACAGTCGGGGCCCCTTGGGAAGATTTGATTGGTATAATTTGAATGGACCCCGCCACACGTACACCGCCCGACCTCGCGGTCGAGCGGTGCTTTCACCGCCACCGCCTCGCCTCGTCTGTGATCAAACTGGTCAAAACCGTGTTACATCTAACCGCGTGGACAGGTGCGTAAACCGCCTTAAGAGGATCGTCTACCGAGCGCTCGTCCATCATCATCTTCCTGCCCTTATCCCTTTTTACTTGTGGTCGGCGCAACACGTTTTTTTCTTCCATTCTCCCCTTTCAGACGTAGTATCATTTACTCCTTTTTCATTCATATCATTTCGTATACAATCCATCCATCTTTTCTTTGGCCTTCCTTTTCCTCTCCATCCATCAACATTCATACTCATTACTCTCTTAGTCACATGAGTGTCATCCCTCCTCATCACATGTCCATACCAAGATAGACGATTCCCTTTCATTTTTTCTGTAACAGGCGCCACTTTCAAACTTCCCCTTATAAACTCATTCCTTACTTTATCCATTCTTGTCACTCCACACATCCATCTCAACATCCTCATCTCCGCTACATGCAATCGTTTCTCATCCATCTTTTTCACAGCCCAGCATTCCGATCCATACAATACGACAGGTCTAATCACGGATTTGTATATTTTCCCATTTAACTTGCGGGGCATCCGTGGGTCGCAAGTTGTTCCGGTGACCTGTCGCCATTTCATCCATCCCACGTTGATCCGGTGTGTTATGTCCCGGTCTACATCGCCATCTCCTTGGACAAGCGAGCCAAGGTACCGGAAGTCGGAACAGACTGGTATGGGCGTTCCGGCAAGGGTAATGGGCACGGGACTGGAGAGACCGCCAAAATCGCAAAACAAATATTCTGTTTTGGTTCTGCTTAATTTCAGGCCAACATTCTCCAGTCTTTGCCACCACACCTCCAATCTGCTCTGGACCTGTAGGCCGCTCTCGGCAATCAGTACAATGTCATCGGCAAACAGCATGCACCAGGGGGCCTCTTCCTGGATGTCCGACGTCAGAGCATCCATTATCATCAGGAAGAGGTACGGGCTGAGAGCCGACCCCTGGTGCAAGCCAACCGCGACATTGAAGCTGCCGGTAGTGCCCGCTGTAGACCGGACTTGGGTACTGCATCGACTATACATTGCACGGATCAACTGTACATACTTCCCAGGCACACTTTTCTCCTTAAGGGCCCACCACAGAACCTCACGGGGCACCCGGTCATATGCCTTTTCCAGATCGACGAACACCATGTGCAAGTTTTTATGCGCACCTCTGTATTTCTCGCACAGTTGGCGGATAGCGAAAATGGCATCCGTCGTACCCCGACCAGGCATAAAACCGAATTGGTTCTGTGAAATTTCACTCTCCTCTCTCAGTCGCCTTTCAATAACTTTCTCCCAAACTTTCATACTGTGTGATATTAGCTTTATTCCTCTATAATTATTGCATTCCAGCACATCACCTCTGTTTTTAAAAATGGGCACTAGCGAACTATTGCACCATTCATCAGGTATGGCTTCTTCCAGCAACAGCTTATTGAAGAATAAAGCTAACCACGTCCAACCATCCATCCGCAATACTTTCCACACTTCAACAGGTATTCCGTCCGGTCCTAATGCCTTACCATTCTTCATTCCACTTACCGCATTCCTCACTTCATCCACACTTATTCTTCTTACTAATCCCTTATTTACTGGTTTATTTTCAAGCACACCACTCCAGTCGTTCTCCTCATTCATCAGTCTTTCAAAGTATTCCTTCCACCTAATCTTTATTTTCTCATCTTCCGACAGAATTATTCCAGCATCGTCTTTTACGCACTTTACTTGACAAACATCCTTCGCCTTCCTCTCCCTAGCTCTAGCAAGCCGGTAAAGTTGTTTTTGGCCTGCTGGGGTATCCAAAGTGTCATAGAGCTTGTCTTGGGCATTTGCCGAGCGCTCGTCCATACCTACTAAAAGAGAAAACGTTTTCCTACCCCTTAATGTTATCCTATCTCAATGATTTTTTAGAATGCTTCCTACACAGTAAAAAACTAGGATTATAGGTTTTCTTTTTTTCAAAATTTATAATAGTTTGAAAGTTTCAGGCGCCTAAGAGTTACTTTTGAAAAAAAGTACATCCAACCGCGTGGACAGGTGCGTAAACCGCCTTAGCCGCGGGGCACCGTTACGAATTTATGTAGGTTATAAAGACTGATTTAACAAATTCGTATGCGACTGACATGTGAATGACCTGAAATACATATGTTACCCAGGACCAAAGCAGCTTTCAACTGGTGAAAGAATTTTTGAAATCGGACCAGTAGTTTTTGATATAAGTAAAATAATTACATACTAAGTAGGTATAGTAAAATAGTAGTAATAGTACCTACACTATAATACGAGTACAATTATTACCTACTTGAAAATTGTTAATTGTTCCTTGCATTGTCAATGTAATTAATATTATATTATATTGCCGTGCCCTAACCGGGTTTCATGTTGATACTTAACTTATACATTTCTGTAAGACCTATGTACTACACATGAATGCAATAAAGAATTTGAGGTTTGAGTTTTGAGCCTTTTCATTACAAACAAACAAAATTTTCCTCTTTATAATATCAGTATAGAAGTATAGATAGAAAAACACTAAATATAAAAAAAAAAACAAACCAAATAGCTGAAAGCAATAAACTTCACATACCAAACGAATTTCAATAAACTACAACGTTAAAAAAGGTTTACAATAATTAATAAAATCCAACAGCAAACATTCCCTGTTATTTGCATGCCATATCACGTTTCACGAAACAACCGACTTTATGCTCCAAATACTCGTTCAGCATATTTTTGTTTTCCACTTCTCAATCAAATCAATATACGGTACGGAATTCCTTTTTTATTATTTAAAAATGTACGATAGAATAATACATGATTTAAGAGTTGTGGCGAATTGTCGTTCGGCGTGGCGGTCTAAGGGGGAGGCCTATGTTCAGCAGTGGACGTCTTCTGGTTGATGATGATGATGATGATGATGATGATGATGAATAAGAGTTATGATGCGCTGATCCCAGGAGCTCGTGACTAAATAATTATAACTGCACAGATCAATCTTGCGGGTTAAACCACGCTTGCCGAGGTTGTTCTGGGGATGGATTACCATACCATCTGTCATAGCGAGTTGCCTCCGTGCATCCGAAAGCACGTAAAGTCGTTGATCCCGGCTGTCATTTGTAGATCTTTGACAGTCGTTACTGTTAGTCAGAAGATCATAAGTCTGACAACCAGTCCTACCATGGGGTATCGTATTTCCAATTACTGGGTTGTGGAGGTCCGATAGGCAATCGCTCCATGTAAAATACTGATATTCAGCTGCATCTGGTTCGACTGGAAGCCGACCCCAATATAGTTGGGAAAAGGCTAGGCAGATGATGATCCTGAAAGTATCGTACACAACAATAAAAGAATTTTCCAAATCGGTCGAGGCGTCTTTGAGAAAATTAGGAATATAAAAAAGGTTCCAGTAAATTGAAAACCTCCTTTTTTTTCGAAGTCGTTTAAAAAAAAAAGAACCTTGGATATTCATCATCAGCCTATAATGTTCCCACTGCTGGGACACAGGCCTCCTCTCTTGTGAGAGGGAGTGGGCCATAATCCACCACGCGGGCGCAGTGCGGGTTGGCAGATGTCACATGTCTTCGAATTTTTGGTTCTAGAACATGTCGGTTTCCTCACGATGTTTTCCTTCACCGTTTTGAGAGCAGTGGTGATGAAATAAATTACACAAAGTAATGCGCCTGGCGTGGTTCGAACCCACGACCTACAACTCGTAATTCGGGACCGATACCACTGGGCCACCACTGCTCATTGGATATTATCAAACTACTACTGCAACTAAATACTAGCGTACATAAATTAAAAACTTTCACAATTTAACAGTGCAAAGTTGTATTGTTACTGTAATCGTTCTCACATTATCATAAAGGATCCTGTACACTGGTTATCTGCAAGAAATGCTAAGGAAAGATGAAAGTGATAGTAATATTCACGAAAAAAAGTCTCACAATTTCAAAGAGTGTTATAAATCCCTACATAAATTCTAAATGTGAAAATGTGCATGTTTATTGTGTAGATTAACTTTAGTAGATGCAGAGATTAATGGGACCTTAGCATTGCTAATTAAAATAAAGTAACTTGCAAAATAATAATAATGCTGACAAAACTTATTATTCCGTCATCTTCCCCCCTAATAATAAAACGAGAAGTAAAATTACGACAAGGTTAATCCTTAACCCCCTTATTAATAAACGTGGACTAAAGTTACAACCAGGATAATCCTCGAATTAACAATACATTTTTTAGGGTTCCGTAGCCAAATGGTTAAGGATTAACCTTGGCGTAACTTTAGTCCACGTTTATTAATAAGGGGGTAAAAATGTATGGTTAATCCGAAGATTATCCTAGTTGTAACTGTAGTCCACGTTTATTAATAAGGGGGCTAGAGTTAAAAAAAATAATGGTCACTTATTTTTTCTTTTGTTGAATCAATGCATTTTTAGGGTTCCGTAGTCAACAAGGAACCCTTATAGTTTCGCCATGTCCGTCCGTCCGTCCGTTCGTCCGTCCGTCCGTCCGTCTGTCCGCAGCTTAGCTCAGAGACGCCCAGTACTAGAAAGCTGTAATTTGGGGTAAATATACGGATTTGTTGTGCCGAAAAAGTGGTAAAATAAAATCTCGTAAAATATTTTTTTTTAGGGTACCTCCTGTACACGTAAAGTGGGGATGTTTTTTTTATTTCTCGCGTACCCCTTAGTGTGGGGTATCATTAAATAGGTCTTCAAAAAATATTGATAGTTTCCATGAACAATTTTTTGATAAAAAGATTCGTTTGTGAAATATTAAGCTTTAAAGTGCTAATTTTTGCTCGACTCGAGTGTCCCCCCCCTCTACCAGCTAAACGGTTATGTTTGAGGGTGTGAAAAAATTCACAATAGTAGTATATATAACGAAGTTTAAAAGAAAATTATCATGACTAAGTAGGCTTTACAAGTTTAGGAGTAATAGTCGACCAACTTATAAAACGTACTTGGATAACATATTTTCCTAAACAAAATGTATCGGAGAACGTGTTCTTCAACTGCAAATGTAAGTTTGTCAACTTTATTTTTACAGCTTAGGTGGGTATGTTTTGGGGATAGGTAGGTTTTTATTGTCAACCATTTTTAACTAAATTCAAAAAAGGAGGAGGTTCTCAATTCGTCGTAATCTTTTTTTTTTTAATGTATTTTTCCCGATTTCTCAAAGACGCCTGGACCGATTTTGAAAATTCTTCTTTTTAAAATTAAATTCAGCGAATCAGTTTAGTTAGTTCGCATAAGTATTTTGATAGGCAACTACGGAACCCTACACTGTGCGTGGCCCGACACGCACTTGGCCGGTTTTTTACAATGATATAACGCATCAAAATTCGAGCTCGTGATGTCAGAAGCAAGTAAAACCGGTGCTTGGCAATTTTAAAAGTGTCGTATTTTCGTTAATTTTGGTATAAAAATACATAAATATTATTATTTACATCCATAACTGTGACAGCATTTATGTCAAGAATGAATGTGTTACTTCTAGGCAATTGCGCTTCACAGTTGATCTTGCTTAAAAGCAGGCGAGGTAGTTATAAAATAAGAGCCTATCGCAAAAATAAACTTTACAAAATTAGACTTAAAAATTTAATACTTGGATACCAAACAAAATACGCGGCCTATTGCGTCTCCAAAAATGGATGAACGGCTCTTGTTAAACACGGGACAATAGAAACATGCCTCAAAGTTTTACTTTCAAAAGAAAGATGTCTTCTTTTCACGTTCCACATAATTTATTCTGATTGACTTCGTTACGCATGTAAAACATTTTGCCTCAATACTTTGGGAGTGTTGAATTACAACGAGATGCTTTACATTTTTTTTTGGGTAAAACTTCTTTTCTGTTTTGTGTGCAAATTTTTTTTTTGAAGTGAAAACTTCTTTAGCGGCGTTGTACACTTTTTCTGTAATGGGTAAAAAATTTAAAACTCGCGTCAGGGTCACGTGACCCTGATCGAAAATGAGTAAGACGTCATTCAAATTAGTTAATTTCATATCTGTACTACTCCAGTTTTAAAATAAAACATAGTAACAAAAAAGTTTTCACTTCTACCGGCACTCCTGGAGTGCAACCTTTTTTTTTTTTGCAGAACTTAGGCGCGGGCCACGTAGAAAAGAAGTTAGACGAGGACGCGTCGCGGACGTGCGAAAATGTATGAGAGTCGCGCCCGCGCCCCGTCTCTTCTGTGTGTAAAACACACAGAAGAGAAGATGGAGCGCGGGCGCGACACGTCGCGACGCTTCTATACATTTTGTATGAAAGAGACGCCGAAGAGACATATTATGTCTCCGTCCCGTCTGCGTGTTACGTCTTTTCTATGTGGCCCGCGCCTAAAACACACAGAAGAGACTGGGCGCTGACGCGACTCTCATGTCATTTTCACACGTCCGCGACGTGTCCTCGTCTTACGTCTTTTCTATGTGACCCGCGCCTAAGTCTTTCCAGCAGTTAATTGACATTTACTGTTTAGTTTGTAAAAAATAAATGTCGGCAATTTATGTTGAATGTGTGTGTCTAGGTCCTTCGCTCTGTGGCAGGATGGGAGGGACTGTCAGACTCGTATTGACTAAACTCCACTGAGATCCTTCAATAGCCCTTTACGTTCCAGGGTCACGGTTTTCTGATGAGAGAGTCCCGCGACCCGTGCTCGCTGTGCCTAGGTCTAATGACGAAACAAACACAGGAACAATATGAGATGACAGACTGATGGATTAAGGTTTTGACCAAATGGTGGACAAAGTTCAGCCATACAGGGGCGCCCAAACCGTCTATTTTCAAGATCGCGAGAAACAGATGGATGGGGACGCACAAAAGCGAGAAGTTTTCCATACCCGTGGATGATCTCAGCCTGAAAATGTCATGATGAATCCTATGCTTCAAAATAATCTGTGATCTCCCTACAAAAACACGGAATTAAAAAAAATACTGAACTAAAAATTGTTCACAGCCAAGAGCAAAGAGTGTGAACGATCCTTAAACCACTGCAGCTGTGATTTACACCCCTATAAAACACTTGAGTTACAATTTGAACTCTACTGTGAATAACTTAAGTATTATACCGCTTTGACTCATAATAAAATACTTTGTCACGTCATTATGGCAGTTTCCGTAAATTATCCTTATGCTAGTACAAATTATTCCGTTATGCTTGCGACACACGGTGCGCGATTACGCGCTGTGCTTTCATAAATTACGCGCTTTGCAAAGCGCGTAATTTATGAAAGCACAGCGGCGCGGTCTGGCCGCTGGCGCGTTCGTTTTTTTTATATAAAATACCAGGAGCGGGCGTGTAAATAATGCTTGCTTTATCATCGTCTCCCTAGCTTTTTCCCAACTACATTGGGGTCAGCTTCCAGACGAACCAGATAGAGCTGAATATCAGTATTGTATATGGAGTGACTGGCCTATTAACCCAGTAACTGTGTAATACGGGGCAGTATCCCATTGTTTTACTGATTACTGATTGTCAGACATTATGGTCGAGCTTCTGACTAACAGTAACAACTGTCACTGATCTACAAATGACAGCGGGGACCAACATCTTTACGTGCTTTCCGAGTTACGGAGGAAACGTTTAAGCTATTGTCAAACAGACAGGCGTGACGAACGCGAAGCGAGGCGTTTTTGTTTGTGATGTATGCAATAATTGTTTGAAGTCCGTCACATATACTATCGGATCGCTTTCGCTTTTCTATGTGACTGGATTTAAATAATTGCATACATTACAAACAAAAACGCCTCGCTTCGCGGCCGTCACGCCTGTCTGTTTGACAATAGCTTTAATGTTATTTAAACTCAATTTAATGACATTTATATGCCAGCATGGAATGGCAAGGCATTGCTGGCGTCGCATTTTCCATTGTATTAATATTATGCAAGCACAGTGCATTCCCATAACCCAGTTTCACATTCTCCCATGTAGAATATAATGCAAATTCAATACCTGTACCTCCGGAAGGCAATAGACTATAAATTATATTGCTTTTACATGGAAACTTGCCACTTTGCTGGTTCAATAAATGTTAATAAGGTACTCGGAAAGTTCTAGTACCGATACTATCAAGTTTGTATAGTTTGAGAGCCTCTGATAGTGTGTGTAATGAGTTTAAAAGTACTCGTAGTTTGGCATTATAGATTTTGTAGATTGTATGAATTTAACGTGATTTTGGAAGGGAAGAAGATAGAGATTATCCGTCGTATTACAAAAAACTTGAACATCTGTAGAATACTTCTTGTCTAAAAAAGGTAACCGCCTTCAAAAACAACCACAAAAAGGGGTAAAATAAGCTAAACAAAATATTTTTTCGTTCGGAAGTATTAAAAAAATAATCACACTAATCGGACTAGAAACCTCAGAGTAATCGGTGTACATAAATAAAAAAAAAAGATACCGACCGAATTGAGAACCTCCTCCTTTTTTGAAGTCGGTTAAAAATCCACGGTGTCCTTCAATAGCCTTTTACGTTCCGGGGTCACGGTAATGAGATAAGTCCCGCGACCACCCACTCAGGTGTTCTGGGGCTACGGCGACCGCTTTCCATCAGGCCGGCCGTATGCTTGTTTGATATCTTTATGGTACCTATATTAAAAAAACGAAAACCCATATTTTGTGTTACTAAATAAGAAGCCACCGACCATTTCAGGAGTCATCATCATCAGCCCATAGTTTACGTCCATTGCTGGACAAAGGTCATACAATATACTAGTCATTAAACTAAAATTATAAATGCAAAGTTTGTGGGAATAGCTTTGATTGCGCGATGTAGAAAAGCATTAGCTAGAAATATAAGCTACCTGCGGTCTTCAGTCATCAAAGCGAAAAATCTGATTTTTCGCTTTGATGACTGAAGACCGCAGCTAATTTAAAAAAAAATACCGTGATAAATATAGCCATGAATTATATAAAATTAGGATAAAGATGGACACCGGAAGATAAATTATGCAAATAGCTCTTGTCCGTCCATTGTATAAACGCGGCATCACCAATTGAAAAAGATTGAACATTGAATATTCAAATAGTATTATGCCCTCCTTGTAAGAACGAATTCATTGGACATTTTGTGAACAGACACGCTCGTTGGCGAGATATTCTGTTTCATCCTAATTCTTGCATAATGTTTATGGTGTAAGTTACGAGTACTTTAAGAAAGTTCATCATCATCATCAGCCTATAATGTTCCCACTGCTGGGACACAGGCCTCCTCTCTGTGAGAGGGAGTGGGCCATAATCCACCACGCGGGCCCAGTGCAGTTAAGAAAGTTATTTGAAAAAAACTTATGTAATCTGCGCGAGGTAGTTTCGATCTTTTATGCTTAATGCGTTGCCTGAAGACGAGGCTTATAGCTAAAAAATTACAGCAGCACGGCCGGTCTTCCAGGTTAAGCTGCGCTTGCCGAGGTTGGTCTATGGACAGGTGACCCCCTGTCATAGCGAGTTTCCTCCTTGCCTCGGAAAGTACGTAAAGCCTTTGGTCCCGGCTGTCATTTGTAGATCTTTGACTTTCGGGTGGGTCTGCATAGCTTTGACGGAGCACCGTCGTGTCCTAGTAGAGATGATAGGCAGTGGCGACCTCCCAAGTCTGACCAGTAAAATGTTTAAAAAGTGAAAAGCATTAAGTACTTCCCAAAATCTTTCAAGTGAACAGCAAAAGAGCAGAACTCACTACCTACTCGTACGTTTGTGTGTCCGATGCATACAACTCAAATCTTTTCAAGGTAATAGCGAACAGGCTTCTTCTGGGTAAGCTCTCCATAGTGGGTGGGTTTACAAACATAAAAACTCTTAACAAACATCCAGAAAAAAGGTTTATCCATGTTATGATTTCTGTGACCGTTCGTGATACAAGTACATAAAATCAAACTACCTACTCCGGGATTTGCAAATAAAAAAAGTATATATATTTTTTTATTATTTTCCCTCTCTTCTACAACTTACACCACACCCCAACTGAAGACCCGTCCTCATAAGATCCACAAATTGCTACATCTATCTCCTTCATTGTCTTATTGTAAGCGTGATAAAGACATTCTTTTCTTTTTTTTTTCTTTTGATTTCATTATTGTACGCACTTGTTATAGCTTTTTAGGGTTCTTTAGCGGAAGGGTGGCAATAGAAGTGTTTATTAAGACCCTGCTGTCTTGGCATCGCACAATGACTTTTATCCGTTGGACCACTGTGAATCTTCAATAACAACTTTAGCAACAAGTCTGTTGGTATAATAAACCATGTATCTAAAATTTAATAATCTGAATATTAATAAAAATCAATTGCTCTATGTTAGTCTCGCTAAAACTCGAAAACGGCTGGATTGATTTGGCTAATTTTGGCTTTGAATTACTTTTTGATGTAACGGAAGGTAAAAAAAAAACCATCTCGTTCGCGTCAGCGATGATTTTGTAGAAGATTACTTATTCTTCTATACAAGATCTCCTGCGACTATACGTCACAACTATGCGTCACAAAAAAAGGGTAAATATGAAAAACAAAGAAGTTAAACAAGGGCTATAACAAGAAACGTGTTTTCTCTTGAAAGTTTTTTGCTCATCAAAAATAAGTTTAAGTGGCAATGGGCAGGCCACATCCCTCGTAGAACTAACAACTGATGGGGAAGAAAGTTCTTGAGTAGCGACCACGGACGGGAAGACGCAGCGTAGGCAGGTCTCCCACTAGGTGGACCGACGACATCGTGAGGATCGCGGGCAACTGATGGATGCAAGTGGCGAAACGTCGTTCGGCGTTGCGGTCTAAGGGGGAGGCCTATGTTCAGCAGTGGACGTCTTCCGGCTGATGATGATGATGATGAATGATAAGTAATATTTTACGGAACCCTTCATGTGCCAGTCCAACCATCTCGTACTTGACCGATTCTTTTTTTCAAAGATTTTCTTTTTTTCATGTCAGCTCTTTTATTAAGGTTCTTTATATGCTTATTGAAAATTTGATTGATGAGGTCGAGAAAAGGGGGTTTATTGGACCGACTATAAGAATAAATTGGTTGGCAAAATTTAGTTTTTTATTCAGAGTATTTTGTTTCATTTTTTGGCCCACACTATAGCTGCTACGCAATGCAGTGAAGGACAGAGGCAGCTACACCATATGTAAATGTAGTCAATTGACTAAATTAAATGATTATGAAATTAGTGAGCGGTAAATTCTTGAAGCCCACTTTAAAAACATGAAGTTGATATTTTGAATTTTTTTTTAAACTTGACGTTTAAGGCGCGGGCCACATCATCATCAGCCAATAATGTTCCCACTGCTGGGACACAGGCCTCCTCTTTGTGAGAGGGAGTGCGCCATAATCCAACACACGGGCTCCAGTGCGGGTTGGCAGATGTCACATGTCTTCGAACTTTTGGTTCCAGGACATGCCAGTTTCCTCACGATGTTTTCCTTCACCGTTTTGAGAGCAATGGTGATGAAATAAATTACACAAAGTAATGCGCCTGGTGGGGTTCGAACCCACGACCTACAACTCGTAAGTCGGGACCGATACCACTGGGCCACCACTGCTCACACACACCACGGCCACATAGAAAAGACGTAATACGAGGACACGTCGCGGACGGGCGAAAATGTATGAGAGTCGCGCCTGCGACGCGTCTCTCTGTATGTTTTACGTCGCGACGCTTCTATACATTTTGTATGAAAGAGACTCCGAAGAGACATAATGTCTCGGCCCCATCTGCGTCGTTAATTTAGATCAATATTTTCTTAACTTTCATCAAAATTACTAAGCTGATTATTGTATGCAATAAAGTAAAAGACAAAATGTCTCCAAAATTTTAAAAATTTTGGAACACACATAAGAGTTATTCGTACACGAGGGACTTATTTTTTTTGTTGAATGTCATTGCTCCTGCCACTTGTATACGAAAGAAGACTTGTTTATCGATCTTGAATCGTTAGTTACTTTGTAATTTCTCTTCACAACGAAATAATATCAATGTGGTTTTTTAATCTCTTCTTTACTAAAGAATAGAATTGAAAAATATTTATTTGATAAAGGACACACACACAGATATAATACAAATAAAATTAAATTAAAAATACAATAAGAATTTTGCTTTTATATAGCTCTATAAGTTGCCAATGAGAATACCATTGAACCCTTGTTGAATTAGAAATTATTTATGAACATTTTTAAGAAAATTTTACTTGTGTTTGCTTATCTCAAACCTTTTCTGAGATTTACACAAAGGCAAAAGATAAGGTACTCACAATATAAACAGACGAATTCAAGGTACATTGACCAAATAATCTCGAATTTCCTCTCTTCATGTTGGCGAGCTTAAAATTCGACAAATATTTGCACAAGTTTGTTACTCCCTTGGGCTGAAGGGAGATTTCAGTTCCAGAATATAAACTGTAGAATAGGGATGTACGAAAACCATGAAAAAGTAATGGTTTTCTTTGATAAGTCGCTGGCTGCGAGTTCTTTCAGGAATCTTTTAAGTACTTTGTCAGATTCAAAACATTTGATTTTTACTTAAACTTGAACAGTTACCAAAAAGCTTGTTCATCTACAACATTATTTTTGGTATAAGCGAAACATGATACACCTGTCTAATATTTTTGTGTAAAGAATCTATGTACAAAATTTCAAAACTGTATCATGAAAAATCGTAAGCTTGTTATGTTACCTAGTTGTCCGTTCAAAATAATTATGCTAATTTGGCGGTACCCCCCTCGCCTACTGTGTCGTACACTCATTGACAATAATCAGGCAATAGGTGTTTAACCGTAGAGTGATTGTTTTGTAATTTTTGACAGGCCTGTTGGTCTAGTGGTTAGTGACCCTGACTGTTATGCCGGAGGTCGTGGGTTCGATTCCCACCCAGGACAAATGTTTGTGTGATGAGCACGATCATTTGTTCTGTATTTGGGTGTAATTTATCTATAATATTTATGTATTTAGAAATATATAAGTATGTTTATCAGTTGTCTAGTACCCATAACACAAGCTCTGCTTAGCTTGGGACTAGATGGCGTTGTGTGACAGTTGTGGAAAAAAAAATTAACAGGTGATAAAATTTAATTTAAACATTTTTGGGAAAAAAGTATAACATGGTGTAAAAATGATTGGAATCGATTCAGTTACTGATTCTGAACATACTATATTCAGGTTTCGCATATACTAAAAATAGTGTTGTATATTAATACTCGTATAAAAAAGCTGAAGAGTTTGTTTGATTGAACGCGCTAATCTCAGGAAATACTGTTTCGAATTGAAAAAATATTTTTGTGTTGGATAGCCCATTTATCGAGAAAGGATATAGGCTATATAACATTACGCTACGAAAAATAGGAGCCGAGCAGCAGGTAAAGCCGTGGGGGAAAGCTAGTATATTATAAAACCTTTTTGTGTCGAAAGAATAAAGGTCACAGGTCATTAGAGCCACCCAGCACCCACTCCGTAACGCATCGCCTATGATATGAAAACATTTATATTATTATGCAACTTCTCTATTATATAAACAACATTATTTTTTGTTTATGCGAAACCCGATACACCTGTCCAATATTTTTGTGTAAAGAATCTATGTACAAGATTTTAAAAACTTATCATAAAAAATCGCAAAGTTATAGGCTGGTTGTACTATATTACCTGGTTGTCCGTTCAAAAACATGCTCATTTCGCGGTACACCCGTGTAAACCGCGTCTACTGTGTTATACACTCATGATAATAGTTTGGCAATAGGTACCTAACCGTACGGTGATTGTATTGTAGTTATCTGGTAATAAAATTTAATTAAAATATTTTTGAAAAAAAATATAACATGGTGTAAAAATTATTGGAATCGAATCAGTTACTGATTCTGAACAAACTATATTCAGGTTTTGCATATACTAAAAATAATGTTGTATAGCTATTCTAGATTTCTATACACATATTCCTACATCCTATTACACCCTGCATGCAGAAAATACACACTCTTATATTTCCCAAGCTTCTTACACTTTCGATGCGAAAATGTACTGTAGCGATAAATCTAGAGAATACCACGGACAAGTGAGCAAGTCTTCCCTAGCCTACGATAAACAAATTGTGTATAGACGCTTGGGGATATAAACCCGATCCCTTTTGTTATCATACTGCAAGCAGATTTGTTACAAAGATGGTACGGTTCAAGAAGCTAAGAAAAAGAACATTGGTTTTCTTTTTTTGCGCTCACTTATAGTTCACCGTCACACAAGTGAGCACACACAATCTGAAAGCGAACTAATTTATTTATGATTTGGAAGCGTACTCATTTCATCACCCTGCCTAGCCTTCTCCCAACTACATTGGGGTCGGCTTCCAATCGAACCAGATGCAGCTGGATATCAGTATTTTACATGAAGCGACTGCCTAATCGGACCTCCACAACCCAGTAACTGTGCTATACAATACTCCATGGTAAGACTGGTTGTCAGACTTATGAGCTTCTGACTAACAGTAACGACTGTCAAAGATCTACAAATGACAGCCGGGACCAACGGCTTTACGTGCTTTTCGAGGCACGGAGCAAACTCGCTATGACAGATGGTCACCCATCCACAGACCAACCTCGGCAAGCGCGGCGTAACCCGGAAGATCGGCCTGTGCGGCTGTAATTAGTTAGCCACCATTTTTTTTTGAAAATTTGAAAGCATACTCGTTTGTGTTTGAAGTAAATAATTGCAGAATCTAACGTTAGCGCCTTTTCATGATCCCAAGGTGTGGTTTTTCCTTATTACACTATGCTCTGTCCTCGAGATCAACAATACTTTTACTATGTGGTAACGCACAGGTATCCAGCCCCCCATTTAAAAAAAAAGAAAATACAAAGAAAAATCAACTATTATTTAGCCATTCTTATCATGAATCCCCGGAGCGTAGATGCTCAAATGGGAAAAAAGCGTTGCTCTAAACATAAGTGCCCAAAAATCGTTACTCAAATCGAAATACTACATTTATAGAGCGGGAGCCCGTGACAGATGTCCGTGACCAATTTCCTCTCAAGCGATAATTAGCAGACTACATGAGGGAGTCGTATCATAAAGATTCGTGGAAGTCAGCTGCGATTCCGTTGGTGGGATAAGCAGCAATCGCCGTTCAAACACGTAGAAAAAATATTTTTTTTTAGTCATTTCCTCCCAACTGAAACCTGGTTAATATTGAAGATTACCTTGTATCACGAAGAATAAAACCAATCAGCCGACGGTACCATGGTGGAATACACGTCAGCTGGTCACTCGAACATGTAATTTTTTATTTTATTTTCAGTGATTTCCTCTCAACCCAAATTTAACCTGATGAAAGTTTACACGTAGTTATGGCTAAAAACAGACGTCAGCCGGCTGTATCTCGGTTAAAAGATCGTCAGCTGATACTTTGAAAATTACAAACAGGACTAAGGCTCTCAGCCTAAATATGCATTTAGTTCAAAGTTTTCAACTCCACCCAACAGAAAACTTGTTTATATTGAAGCTTACTCAATATCACGATGAAAAAAAAAACAGCTAACAGTTTACAGGCAGTTATGGATCAAAATACAAAATTTTTCTTAATAAGCTGGGCATCAGGAACATATGGGATTCCGTAAGAGATACGAAAAAACTTATTTAGAAAACCTTAGCTCTCTTTTTAGAATAAAAGTTTTGGCATTTTTATTTTTTTGGTCAAGTGTGAATTGTCCACTAAAATGAATTCGCTAGGAACAATATTTGGATTATACAAAATATGCAATACCTTAAAAACTACTTAACCGATTTTCATGAAACAAACTG
The DNA here is from genome assembly GCA_954870645.1 of Agrotis clavis. Lineage (NCBI taxonomy): Eukaryota > Metazoa > Arthropoda > Insecta > Lepidoptera > Noctuidae > Agrotis > Agrotis clavis. The sequence continues at coordinate 161,679 of CATPAA010000049.1, forward strand.
TAGAATAGTTTTTACAACAAGACCAACACATTAAAATAAAGTCCATTGCAATAACCCCATAAACAAAAAATTACATTTTCAAGTTACGTAGTTATGATGAACATAATTATCTCATATAAGATTTTTTTTTAATGCCCTTCGTTTCTGTTTCATGTAAAGATCATTTCGTTGTACCGGAAGTCAAAAATCAGGACGGCGGAAATTGGTCAAAAGACATCATTTAACATTCATCACGCTCCATAATTTTTTTGGGCTTTTCTGAAAGTGCCGGCCAAAGTACGAGTATTAAAACTAAAAGTCGGTGATGAGACCACCGCTACGAGAGAGAGGTGCACGTAGTGGGAGGTGCGACAAGATGTAAATATTGTTTGTAAGGAGATTCTCTTTGTTTACGAGTATGTTATTTGTTTGTGCTAAATTCTTATTAGAATACTGTATTTTTCTTATTAGAGTTAATTAAAATATATTTCTTAACGAAACTAACTAGAAAATTGTACTAAAGTTTGATAATTATGTTGATCATAATTACGTAACATTTTTTTGTTTATAGGGTTATTGCAATGGAACTAATTTTAATGTGTTGATCTTGTTTAAAAAACTAATGTACAGTTTGTTTCATGAGAATCGGTTAAGTAGTTTTAAAGGTATTGCATATTTTGTATAATCCAAATATTGTTCCTAGCGAATTCATTTTAGTGGACAATTCACACTTGACCAAAAAAATAAAAATGCCAAAATTTTTATTCTAAAAAAAGAGCTAAGGTTTTCTAACTAAGTTTTTTCGTATCTCTTACGGAATCCCATATGTTCCTGATGCCCAGCTTATTAAGAAAAAATTTGTATTTTGATCCATAACTGCCTGTAAACTGTTAGCTGTTTTTTTTTTCATCGTGATATTGAGTAAGCTTCAATATAAACAAGTTTTCTGTTGGGAGGAATTGAAAACTTTGAACTAAATGCATATTTAGGCTGAGAGCCTTAGTCCTGTTTGTAATTTTCAAAGTATCAGCTGACGATATTTCCACCGAGATACAGCCGGCTGACGTCTGTTTTTAGCCATAACTACGTGTAAACTTTCATCAGGTTAAATTTGGGTTGAGAGGAAATCACTGAAAATAAAATAAAAACCGGCCAAGTGCGTGTCGGGCCACGCACAGTGTAGGGTTCCGTAGTTGCCCATCAAAATACTTATGCAAACTAACTAAACTGATTCGCTGAATTTAATTTTAAAAAGAAGAATTTTCAAAATCGGTGCAGGAGTCTTTGAGAAATCGGGGAAAACACATAAAAAAAAGATTACGACGAATTTAGAACCTCCTCCTTTTTTTGAAGTTAGTTAAAAATAGTTGACGATAAAAACCTACCTATCCCCAAAAATCATACCGTAAAAACATACCTATTAAAGCTGTAAAAATAAAGTTGACAAACTTACATTTGCAGTTGAAGAACATGTTCTCCGATACATTTTGTTTAAGAAAATATGTTATCCAAGTACATTTTATAAGTTGGTCGACTATTACTCGTAAAGTTGTAAAGCCTACTTAGTCCTGATAATTTTCTTTTAAACTTCGTTATAATTATATCAGCGACGGTAAGTGGGAACATCTGAAGAGGATGATAGAGAAAGCAGCTACTGACAACAAGCTGGCCAAACCTGTCATGAAAGAATACATCACACTAGAGACGGCCCAAATCATCCTTGAGAGACGTGAACTTAAGGAAAACGGTTTACGTTCACCGGAAGATCAGCAGCGGTATTCAGAACTGAGCCGCCAAGTTCAACTACGCTGTCGGAAAGATTATGATGACCACATCAACAACATCTGTCTTGAACTCGAACAGCACTCCCTGAAAAATGAATCAAGATATCTTTTTCAAAAAGTTAAAGAACTAACTGGAACGCGTAAACCAAAGACCTGTGCCATTGGCGATAAAGATGGACGTCTACTTACAGATGTGGCTCTCGTGTTAGAGCGCTGGAAAAAGTACTGCGCAGATTTGTATGACACGAGAGAACTGGTAAACGCTGAAATTACTTGGTCAGTGGAGGAACCTGATATCTTGACTTCAGAAGTTGAGCATGCCATCAAAGCTTTAAAATGCAAGAAATCTCCAGGTAAAGATGGTATAACAGCCGAAATATTAAAAAACCTAGGTCAACGGGGCACAAAAGTTTTCACTGATATATATGTAACACCATATGGAAAACCGGAATATGGCCAAAAGACTGGACAGAATCAGTGTTCATACCCCTACACAAGAAAGGCTCTTCCAAAGACTGTGGAAACTACAGAACGATAGCATTAATATCTCATGCAAGTAAGATCCTCCTTCACGTCATCAATCGACGTCTTTACCACTTTTTAAGCCGGCAGATACCCGAAGAGCAGGCTGGTTTTGTTAAGGGCAAAGGAACGCGGGAACAGATACTGAATATCCGCCAAATCGTTGAGAAGAGCAGGGAATTCAACAACCCCGTGGTCCTTTGCTTTATAGATTATACAAAAGCTTTTGACTGTGTACAATGGGATAAACTTTGGAAACTGTTACTGGAAATGGGAGTACCTGATCACCTTGTCGGTCTGATCCAGAGTCTATACACGGATAATCGTTCTTTCATTAGGATAGGTAATGAATGCTCTAATATGTTCCAAACTAAAAAAGGTGTGAGACAGGGCTGTATATTGTCTCCTTCCCTTTTCAACATATATGGAGAGTACATCATTCGGAAAACTATCGAACACTGGGAGAAAGGTTTCCCTATAGGGGGAAAAAGAGTATCAAATCTCCGATATGCCGACGACACCGTTCTCCTTGCTACATCCATGGAAGATATGAATGAGCTGTTCCAAAGACTCGAGAGTGAAAGTGACGACATCGGTCTCGCAGTGAATAGAGCTAAAACCAAATTAATGATTGTGGATCGAGCCGGGAAGCTAACAAATGTCACCTGCAACATTCCTGGCATTGGCATCGTCGACCACTACATCTACCTCGGCTCTCAAATCTGCAACGATGGTAGCTGTGTCCCCGAAATTAAAAGGCGAATAGGAATGGCTAAAGACGCTATGACACGTTTAAGCAACATCTGGAAAAAGAGAGGAATTGGCATAAAAACGAAGATCAGACTGATACGAGCCCTAGTATTCCCTATCTTCCTGTATGGAGTGGAAACATGGACCATTTTGGCACGAGAAAGACAGAGGATTGATGCTTTTGAGATGTGGTGCTGGAGACGAATGTTGAGAATACCGTGGACTGCGAAACGCACCAATGCATCGATCCTAAGTCAGCTTCGAATAAAAACTCGCTTGTCAACTATATGCCAACAACGTATTCTCTCCTATTTCGGCCACCTGGTGCGCAGAGGCGATGAAAGCTTGGAGAAACTGATTGTGGTTGGGAACACCGAAGGCAAACGATCGCGCGGTCGTTCACCAACTCGATGGACAGATCAGGTGAAGGAATCATCGTCCTCTAAATTCTACACGGTGGTAAAGGATGCGCTGGACAGAAACCGGTGGAGGCGGATCATCCGATCCAGGTGCAACTCTGAAGCTGACCACGATCCTCAGACATGAGGGACCGACTACAGAGAGAGATAATTATATACTACTATTGTGAATTTTTTCACACCCCCAAACATAACCGTGTAGCTGGTAGAGGGGGGGGACACTCGAGTCGAGCAAAATTTAGCACTTTAAAGCTTAATATTTCACAAACGAATTTTTTTATCAAAAAATTGTTAATGGAAACTATCAATATTTTTTAAAGACCTATTTAATGATACCCCTCACTAAGGGGTACGCGAGAAAAAAATAAAACATCCCCACTTTACGTGTACAGGAGGTACCCTAAAAAAAATATTTTAATAATAATAATAATAATAATAATATAGCCTTTTATTCAGATCTTAAATTTTTACAATAAATTTATATCTGGAACTACACATAATCTTAAACTAAATAAACTACTTAAACTAATATCTGTTTTTTGGTTATCATCGCTAGATCTGTTTGCCAGTCGGCAAAGGCCTCCTCCAACCTTTTCCATTCCGTTCTTTCTTGAGCCACTCTGTTCCACATTACTCCTGCCACTTGTCTGATATCGTCATCCCATCTTTTCTGCGGTCTACCTCTCTTCCTTTTGCCTTCTCTGGGGTACCACCGTGTCACTCTTTTGCTCCATTTGTCGTGACCTCGCATCACGTGTCCAGCCCATCTCCACTTAAGTCTTTTGACTTTGACTGTTACATCTGTAGTTTTTGTTCTACTTCTAATAACGCAGTTTTTCAATCTGTCAGACTTTTTAACGTTCAGCATACTCCTTTCCATTGCATATTGGCAAGTTGCCAGTTTGTGCAATATCTTCTGGTTTAGAGTCCATGATTGGCAGCCATATGTAAGAACGGGTAGCACGCAGGTGTTAAACAGTTTACTTTTTATGTTTATATGAAGCGTTTTGTCTTTCATAGCCTCTCTTAAGCTCCAGTATCTCTTCCAGCCATTTGTAATTCTTCTCTCCACTTCGTTTTGCATGGGTTCTTTTTGAGTTATTAGCTGTCCCAGATAGACGTACTCATCAGTATAGTCAATTTCGGTGTTTCCTAAGTCTATAGTATATCTTGTTCCGTTCGTCATCACTCTGGTCTTTTCCGGGTTCAGTGTCAATCCTACTTTTTCGCTTTCTGATGCAAGTTCTTTTATCATTTTATTCAAGTCTTCTGATGTTTTTGCCAATAGCACTACATCATCAGCGAATCTCAGATGCGACATTAATACGCCGTCTATATTTAAGCCAAAATGTTCCCAATTTAGTCTTCTGAAGATTGATTCAAGAACTGCAGAGAATAACTTCGGAGAGAGTGGATCTCCCTGTCTTACACCTTTTTCCACTTTGAAAGAGTTACTTTTCTTTTCCAACTGGATTCTTGCTGTGCTGCGACTGTATATATTTTTTATTAGTCGAATATATTTCTGTTCGATTCCTTGTTCCAGAAGTGCCTCCCATATTTGTTCATGTGTTAGAGAATCGAATGCTTTACTGTAATCAATAAATGCGATGTAGTATGTCATCTGGTATTCATTGTATTTCTCTATAACTTGACGCACTACATGGATGTGGTCGATAACTGAATAGTTTTTTCGAAATCCTGCTTGCTCGATCGGTTGGTGTTCGTCCAGAGATTTTTCAATTCGCTTTAAGATGACCTTAGCAAAAATCTTATATATGTTAGACATGAGACTGATAGGGCGGTAATTGCCGATGTTATATTTGTCCCCTTTCTTGTACAGTAGAATGATGTTAGACTCAGTCCATTGTTGGGGTATCGTTTCAGTGTCTATAATATCATTGAACATATCTGTGAGGATAGGTGTCAGAATCTCCTGGCTGTGTCTTAAAATTTCATTACTTATGCCATCAGGTCCGGGTGCTTTGTCATTCTTTTGGGTGTCAATAGCTTTTTTGACTTCAGCTTGGAGAATGGCAGGAATGTTCGAGGTTTCTAATAGTTCGATTCCACCTTGTGTAGTACTGCTTCTGTAAAGTTTCCTGTAGTATGATGTAGCTATTTCTAATATGTCAGTTCTATGATGTTTCCATTTTCCTCGATCGTCCTTCATTTTAACTATCCAGTCCGTCGTGTGTGTTAGTTCCTTAAACGCTTTTTTGGTTCCACCTGTTTTCACTATGTAATTTTCTAGTATTTCCATTCTTCTTTGTTTTCTGTCTTTTCTCATGCTTTCTTTAATTTCTTTGCTTATGTTGGCTAGTTTCCTTCTTTTATCTTGCGTGTTTCTTGCGCAGAGAAGGTTTTTTCGTTCTTCTAGAAGTTTTACAGTAGTTGTTGATAGCTCTTTTTTTGTATCAATTCTGTTATTTGCAATAAGTTTTGTCTGGGTTTTGATTGTATGCTCTAAGTTGTTGTATTTTTCCTGGATTCCTAGTTCCTTTGTATTCTCCTTAAAGTTTTCTAGTTTGCCTTTCAGGGCAGTTGTTATTTTTTCTATTTGCTGCTTGCTGAGTTTTGCATCAACTGAATATTTCCTTGGTCTTGGCTTCTTTGGTTGCTTTGTTTTTAGTTCCGCTCTTATTAGCCTATGATTGGTGTTAAAATTAAATCTCTTAATGACGCTGAAGTTGGTAAAGTAACTGGTTCTGTTTGTCATAATAAAGTCAATTTCATTTTTTGTTCGGTTATCAGGCGAGATCCAGGTCCACATATTTTTTCGGTTTTTCTTGTACTTTGTATTAAGGATTATTAGATTGTTTTGTAATGCAAAATTTGTAATTTTTTCTCCATTCCTGCTTCTGGTCTTGTTACTATCCGTGAATGGTCCTAGTATTGCATTTTCTCCTGGTCGTCTGGCTCCAATTTGCCCATTGAAGTCTCCCATTACTATTAAATTTTTAAGGGCGTGTTTCTGAATTGCTTCATTTAAATCATGGTAGAAGGTATTAATAGTTTCTAAATTTGATTGCTCTGTAGGTGAATAAATTTGTACAATAGACCATGAGTTCTTGTATCCTGGTAGTTTCACATTCATAATAGCTATGCGCTCGGAGATTCCAATAAATTCTTCTACATACTTCGTAATGTGTTCCTTGATAATAAATCCTACTCCATATTGGCCCTGTGTCTCCCCTATCTGGTACAGTAAGTAGCCAGAATTAGAAGTAATACTTTCACCCATTCTTCTCACTTCGCTCATGCCCAGGATGTCCCATTTGATTTGTTTTAATGCGTACGTTAGTTCCGTTAGATTTTCTTCGTTTCTCAGGGTAAGTACATTTAGGGATGCGATATATATTACTGATTTTTGGTGGTTATTATTTTTTAATCTTGGAGGGTTGTGGTCGCTTTCCCCCACGAGGACCAGTCGGCTTGGGGGAGCTTGGTGTTTTCTCGTTTCCTTTGTGGCGGTTTCCTTGGTTGGTTTGGCTTTCCGTTTTCCGTTCCTTAGTTGCTATTGGTTTTTGTTGGTATTGGGCATACTAGAAAAGGAGCTGGATCTAGATCGCATTATGTCAAAAGCATTTGCTCTGTCTGACTTGATCGTGTTTAAGGTTTGTTGCTTTTTTGGCTGGTTTTCATAGGAAGAAGGTGAAACTGATGTTTCTCTTTTCCTTTTTTCTTGATTATTGTTGTTCTCTTTGACTATTAGTTTATCATATTTCAAGTACGCTGTATTTCCCTTTTTTCTCTCTTCTTTTAACTTTTCTTGCAGCTCTTTCCTTTTTTCCAATACTTCCTTCGAGTAATCCTCAGTAATGTAAATTGCTTTGAGTTTCTTTTTATTTCTCATTATTTCGTTCTTTTTCCAATTACTTATAAACGAACACAATACCGGTCTAGGTTTGCTGCTATCCACCTTTCTTTCCCCTAGGCGATGAATTTTATTGATTTCGTGCTCTTCTATGTTAGTATTCATATCTTGAATAAAAATCTCTTTTAGCTTTTGTATTAGTGCATAAGAGGATTTTTCTTTTTCTTCTAAGCCAAATATAATAATATTGTTACTCCTTTCGACTCTCTTGACATACTCTAACTCTTTTTCTAATTTTTCAACTTTTATTTTCAGGTTTTTATTTTCTTCTACAATAGGGATTAGTTTTTCATCCATCTTGTCCATAATACTTTTTGTTATAGAATCCTTCAATTCATCATTTTGATTTTGCATCTCGATCTTCATTTTGTCGAATAATAATTGAAATTGATCTTCCATTGTGTGTTCAGGTCTTGCGTATGCGTGTAACAAAACGCGATGGTAGAAAATAGTAGAATTTTTTTTTTCTCAGTTGGCAACACTGAATAAAATGTCAGGCTCGCTGACGTTTGATTTGACGTACAAGTGTCACTTTGTGAATGAATTGGAATGTTTTAGTTTCCTAACCTCAAATTGTTGAATACGTTGATCTTGAAAGTACTCGATGGATTCCAGTAATTGTGCCTCACTCGTTGGATATAATCACTTCTTGATGGCTCTTCTAGTGTTGGACACGGGAACTATCAGTCGGAGATTGTGTTTACTATTTTATTTCACATAAATTATGTCGGAGGTTATCACTGTGATGTTGACAGTTCTAGTGCCGGAAACGGAAAAAAAAAATATTTTACGAAATTTTATTTTACCACTTTTTCGGCACAACAAATTCGTATATTTACACCAAATTACAGCTCTCTAGTACTGTGCGTCTCTGAGCTAAACTGCGGACAGACGGACGGACGGACGGACGGACATGGCGAAACTATAAGGGTTCCTTGTTGACTACGGAACCCTAAAAATTACATGTTTGAGTGACCAACTGACGTGTATTCCACCATCCTACCGTCGGCTGATTGGTTTTATTCTTCGTGATACAAGGTAATCTTCAATATAAACCAGGTTTCAGTTGGGAGGAAATGACTAAAAAAAAATATTTTTTCTACGTGTTTGAACGGCGATTGCTGCTTATCCCACCAACGGAACAGCAGCTGACTTCCACGAATCTTTATGATATGACTCCCTTATGTAGTATATTAATTATGGCTTGAGAAGAAATCACTAACGATACTTTGGCCTGGCTCCCGCTCTATTATATTCCTAGTGTTAGAAAATTATGTATCGAGTTATAGATTTCTGTAAGGTTCACTTGAAATTTCAAACACACTGACAAAAAAAGCGAGATTATTAAAAGTACCTTGCAAAGACACATTTCAACCAAAAAATCTAACCATATTTTTATTTCAAATACCTCACAATCTTAACATTTTCTACATAGAAATAAATGAGATGTCCTTTACAGCGTTCCGGACAGCTTCATAAGATACGTGAGGTCACTACATTGCAATATGGACGCTGAGGAAATATACTCGTATCTACATTTTGCTTTAGTAGCAGTGAAATATTTTAAGGCAAGGTTGCAGTAGTTTATAAGATTTTTGAACGTCTGAAATTCTAATCTTTAGTCAATAAATATTATTAAATAAAAAAAAAAATATCCTATCAGTAAATGGTAAATATAGACATGGAATTTCGAATGAATAAAATTATGCTCAATGCAACGATCAATCAATCAAAAACAATCAAACGCGCGATTCAGATTTTTATATTACTTAAAGTAAATGTTTAGATTTTTTTTTAATTTAAATGTTATACACATTAACGCATGCGTTGGGAATTTTAAAAGATTTTCTTTGGAAAGAAAAAGATTTGAACCGCGAGGCGGAATTTGAACCTCCGGATTTAGTACATCGGGCGCTCTTACCGAGCGAACCAACAAGATTCTTGCCTACAAAGTCGAATTCTTCAATTGATTCCTAACGTCATGCACCCTTAACTAGAACCTCGCCTTAAGTAGCACTCGCTCGCGACTTTGTTTGCATACAAACTTCAACGATCAACCCCTTTTGTTAGAAATTGGGTTGAGTTTCGAAATAATCCTTTTCTGTGAACCCTTTTGTTCAGAATTGTACCTATCAAAGAAAAGTTCCTGCCATAACGGTTAAGAAATGAACTGGTGAGTCCCTCATGGACTCACCAGTTCATTCCTTAACCGTTATAGTAAAGTAAATTTTTTAAAAAGTTTAAAAAATTTACTTTTTTTAAGTAACATTATAACATCACGCCTGTAAACCTCAAAACGATAGGCAGAAGTGTACTACAGTGTTTTACTATTATCGTACACACACATTTCGACAATTATCAGGATGTCCCATGTCCCTGGAAGTATGCATCAAATCAAACAGGGGCGGAAGAGATCATTTCCAATCCATTTACTGAGTATCTCTGCGTATGCTGGAGCTATTTTTTAATTTTTCAAAAGTTATGGCACTTTTAATATGCAGATATGCAAGCAATCACTATGAGCCTGTATTCGTCCACTGCTGGATTTAGGCTTTTCCTAATGTGCGCCACTGATCCCGGTTCTCAGCTTTCCTTATCTAGTCTCTGTCGGTAGGCAAGCAATGCCTATATGAAATTACACTAATTACTAATTAAAAATTCTATAACTTAATAACTAATAAAAATATCCCAGCGATTAATACATTGAAAAAATCTCCACGCTTTGGGGAAGTTTCTATAATAGATGGCTCGCGGGCGAGTAACGGGCGACTCGCTGTCCGACCACGGACCATGCCCGGGTCGGCAGCGTGTTGTGTTCCACGCGCGCCTCAAAGAGTGTCGGCATAATGACGGGGGTATAGAGGGCCAAAGCCTGCCGTGGACGGAACTTACTGAATTACCGTGACCCTGGAACGTAAAGGGCTGTTGAAGGACACCGTGGATTTTAGTCAGTACAAGTCTGACAGTCCCTTCCACCCTGCCCTGGGTGGGAGGACTCATTTGACTATTTTACCACGATAAAAAAAAGTAGATGGGCAACTTTCGCTAGTGTAACTTTTTCTCATGTCATTATTATATTCAAAATTTAAAAAAAATGTTATCTTCTCAAAAACGACCCCAAAAATCATGAATCAGGTAAAAAAGTGGCTGACAAATGAGCACTCTTAAAGAGTCCTGAAATCGATCTTGACTCACTCACCACCAAAAAAAACACGATTCAGCTGAAAAAGTGGTCACTTGAACCAAAATTATGCTAAAATTATACTCCCCGGCTCATGAATGACGAGAGGGATCTGTTAAGAGGCTGTGGAGGATCAAAAGAGGTTGGTAATGACTTCCTTATGGTATTTACATGTCTGTGGGTAGAAGGAATTATGTTTGGCTCATTGCGGTGTCTAGATATGGTTATTTGTGTTAGTACGCAAGGTGCATTTCTAAGCTGTTATTATTACGCTTAGAAATGGTAACAGTTTTCATACACATTGAAGTATACAGCGTTTTGTTTAGTGTATAAATTAGAAATATTTTTTTTTCGTCACATAAACGTCAATATTACTTTTGTCACAAAAACGTAAAAAGTCGTGCTTTTAGACCGTTTTATGTATGACCGAAGCTCTATACGATATTTCATAATAATTAACGGATTATGTAACTGTCATACCAATATAATTATTATGTGAATGCAAGAATTTTATCAGAATCGCTAAACAAACAATAATAGTTTGCTCAGACATCAGTTATAGTCTAATAATTATAACACATAGGATGCATTTTCTCCTAGTATTACGTTCCCGTTGGATAATATTCCAGTTATATGCAAGCGACGCCGCTGGTAACACCTAATATTCTACATAGACACTCGACATACACTTCAGCTCCACAATTTCCCCACAGGCATGTTGTTATCCATAAAATCATAAAAGCGGTTTTGATTGCATGGCCGAAATAATAGCTGGCAATCAAACCACTGGACATGAGATATTGGATAACAAATTAACTTTGAACTGGATTTGACAACGGTATTATTTTTGTAGGCCGCATAAATCGAGGCTTTGTCTCCAATATACGTATTTTAACTGACCTTGTGACTAAATAGTAGTGCTACTTGTTGCCGTATACACACACAAACTCACACCATTTTCCCATAGGCAGAAACCACAGAGCACCACCAGCACGTGTAGCATGGCGATTCTATCTCTATTCTACGAAGAATAGACAAAGATTTTTCATCGTTATTTCTATACAAATCGACTGTGTTTTTGCACACTATTGAAGAAAAGAACGTTTATTTTCTATATTTTTTACATTACCATGCTTAAAACGTTAAAAATATTTCTACGTTGTGTAATTTTGTCTTTTCTTCCGTCGACAAAACCCCTTTCCACAGCGCTATGCTACGCCTGCTGCTGCGATCCTTACACACTCCTTTCGCCTCATCCACATTCATACATCTGGTCATACAAGCACGCCGATTGCGAGTACTACGCACCCGACCTTTCTGAAGCACTTCACTAATAATGGGCCTACAACACGCACAAGGTTCACAACAGTTCTGCCTGCGTAGGCTGATGAAACACCGTGCGTACGGTTAGTAAAACTGTGAAGAAACGAGAAGCTTGCGCAGGCAAACTGTGGAGTGCGTGTGGTAGGCCCATAACCTCAGCTGTGTCGCCTTAAGCTATTACCGCTGACATCTTGAGGGCATGCGGACGGTGAATAATAGGTGACTCGCCGTACGATCATGAACCATGCCCGAGTCGACGTTGCGTCGTGTTCCATTTGTGCGTCATAGAGTGTCAGCACAATGTCGGGGCCTCCCTTAGAGAGCCAAGGTCTGCCGAGGTCGCAGGACTCTCTTATCAGGTAGCCATGAATTTTAGTCACAGATTTAAGTAAGAGTAGTCAAATCCCGCCCCGTCCTGGATGGGAGAAATCACTCGATGACCACGTAAAAAAATACCATTTATGTCTTTCTTTGGTAATGTAAAGGAATTAAACTAAAAGGCTAGAAAAAAAAACTAAAAATAGATTTTTTAACAAAGCGATGCTTTTCCTTTGAACAAATAAAACCTCTTTAGGCAAGGCTTAAGACAACTCTTTAATTAGCAATTAGGACCCTTTTTGATAACCAAGACCATTTAATTTTTGGTCGTTTTTTCCTCAGCAATCTTTTTTAATTAGAAATAAAGTGTTTACAGCTCTCTTTTATTCTGTTTAGCCTTTTTAAAACGTTTTGCATGTTTCAATTTGAAGCTGGCAATACTTAAAATGGTAACAGTTGAAAAAACTCTTTACAAAAAGTAAGCGAAAATTCCCTTCACAATTTCAGAGACCCTAGCATAAATTCTAAATATTTGGCCGTACAGTCAGTGCTCTTGAAGTATTATGAAATTGTATGAAAAAAAAACGCTGATAGTGTTCGAAGAAGTAACTAAATCCCTCAAATTAACGTTAAAGTCTTCGTTTACAATACGTCACGAAAAATAAAACGCGAAAAGTCGTGCTAAAGCACCAGGTCAAGCTATTTTAAAAACCAACAATTACCACAAACTTAATAGCAGAAAAGGTTGCAAAAAACTACAGCGTTTCATGTAAAAGACCACTACTATTACGATCCATTGCACTTTTTACCCTATAAAAGGGGTGAAAAGGGGTAAAAAAAACTAACTAGGTTGAAAGTTGAAGCGTTCATGCGAACGGGTAGGTATATATCGGGGCAATATGCAAATCCTGGCAATTTGTCCTACTGCCCGTGTTTTCAGACTTCGTGAGGTGAATTTTAAGGTGATGTAGGGCTCTCTGTGTTTTGTGTGAAACCTAAGTTAACAATATTGGACGTAAAATGTATGTGTTTGCGTAGATCATGGTCAGGCAACGTTTATCATCATTATACCAGCCGCAGGATATTCACTACTGAACTAGGCCTCCCCAATGCTTGCCAGAGTTGGGGAACTGTTTCTTCACGTAACCGTGACCCTGAAACGTAAAAGGCTATTGAAGGATCACCGTGGATTTTAGTCAGTACAAGTCTTACAGTCCCTCCTGCCCCGCCCTGGGTGGGAGGACTCATAAGATGATTTTACCATGATAATAAAAACATAATTGTCTTATCAGCCGTAGGACGTCCACTGCTCAACATAGGCCTCCCCCATAGAATTCCAATAAGACCAGTTATAAGCGACTTGCACCCGGCGAGGTTCTTTGGTCTTCATCAGATTTAACGCCTTGATACCTCGCAATTCAAAATATCATGGGCAAATCTTTGAAAGTCTAGCCCAGAAGAAAAGATGAGATTGAGCAAGCTTACTCAGAAGGTACTGGAACTCTTGTGCAAACCCACCAACTATTACCAAACCACTGCAACTCCTGAAAGCCAGAATTAACAATGGCAACCTACAGAAAAGCGCCGAGACAATGAAGCTCGACGTGTCCCGGAGAATGAATTTAACTGTCTTGGATACTGCAACGAAATTAATCAGAAAAGAATAGTGGAGGATTCCACTTCCCTCTATGTCAAGCAGGTGACAGAAAAAATAAGGCCAATAGGCACAAACACGGAAACGACGGAATACAGTAAAAAAGGAAAAATAAATATTGTTGTTGTCAGCATTTTCTGCCAATCCCGTGAGATATACCATAAAAATTGTTATAACTGCTTAACTCACTTTTCAAGCCATAATTTATATAAAAATCCTTTTGTAATTAAACTCAACACTTCTTGTTTTAATACTGCATTTAAAAATAAACATTACAGGCACGGAAACAGAATTAATAAATCACAGCGTGACTCGTTGAACATCGTTTTTACTTCTCTTTAACGATGTTCATTTCCTGCTCACGTTTCTTTTATTATCTTTTTCATTTATAAGCACGTAATATTTTCTTTATTTATTTATTTATTTATTTAGGCTTCTCAACAATGAGTACACTGTTACTTTATAATTATTACTACATTGCAAACTTATGTCTAAGCGTCTCATCACTTACAGAAAAGCACAGCATGCACTACATTATGCGCAAAAAATAACATAATAATTATTATTAGTAGTTTAAAAAGAAAACACAGAATTACAACATAAAATAATTATAGCTTAATTAATTAGATTTAGTCAAGTTAGATATAAGATTTAATAAAATAAAATTGGATCCGGTCAAATAAATAAATTAATTAAATTAAATAAATTAAATTAAATTATTATGATTGAATTAAATTAAATTGAATTGAATTACAATTGAATTAAATTGAATTATATACTTTTAATGTCAATTATCAAATAATATTAACATTAAGATATGATACACATTTAAAATTGAAATAAAACTAGAATTAATTGGCAAGCACTGCCTTTTTTAGAGCCGATACTGATATATTAAAGAGATCAATGTCCACTTCATGCTCTTTGTATGTAGCATACATTCTTGAAAGTGGACAGAACTGTCTCAAGTTGGTATGACATCTTGGCATGCAGAAGAGTCTTCTATTGGAACTTCTCTTCTTTTACTTTATGTCTCGTGTGTTTACTGATATCTTTTTGATTTTGTTTCTCAAAGACAGCAGAAGAGAGTCTTTCAAAGTATTTTCTCTCATAGTATAAAGTCGAAATGTGTTCTGTTTCTTGAGATAGAGCTGTTATTACGAGTAGTTTGCTTCTGTTATGAGCTAATTGTGAGTGAAATAATTGTGTAGTTTTAGTGATCGAAATCGAAATACCGCAATACGGTTATGACGAGATAACTTATAGTTGGGGAGCCCAGGAAGGGATTTTTGTTGTGACTGGAGCGCGTCAGAATAAGTGAGAATCCTTGCACCCTTTAATGTACCTGTAACAAAGTATCAACTCTTCATATGGTGGGGTTTGTTTGTTTTATTACAGCCATTCCTAAAAGATCAATCTGGTTTTGCCATAATTAGAGAAAGGAAAACTATTTCTATCTCGATCTTTTGTCTTGTTTTATACTTTAAGAGATTGATGGAAATGGCCTTAGACACGTTTATATGAAACTAGCGACCCGCCCGGATGCAATCTCTACATTATGCATGTTATATACATACAAACCTTCCTCTTGAATCACTCTATTATAAAACCGCATCAAAATCCGTTGTGTAGTTTTAAAGATATAAGCATAAATAGGGACAGACAGCGGGAAGCGACTTTGTTTTATACTATATAGTGATAGTGATTGACCGGAGAAAACAAAACAAAGGAAAGAGTGGAAGACTATGGGGCTGAAAGGTGCGGTTAAACGGCCCGCTGTAACACGAGCCGCACCGCGCTGCACCATCCGTGTAGGCGCGGCTTGGCTTAATGCGGACGCAAGCCTGCAAGGTATCACGATCCTACGCGAGCCGAGCCGTCGGTGGAGATGCGGCACACATCGCGCTGTTGAACCGTTCCTTCGTCGCGCGCTCTGTATCATCTGTTAAGACGGCGCGCATTAATACGAGCCGAGCCGAAGATGGCGCGCGCCTTTGATCCGTATCGAAAAACCGACAAGTAATGGATCGTGCGAACTTTGCCGAGCCGCGCCGAGCGTAGTAAGTTGTTTAAACGGCGCGTGGCGCGCGAATCACGAGCGGAGCCAGGCTCGGCTCGCGTGTTTGCGCGCTGTTTAAACGCACCTTTATACCTTTGCCCAGCAGTGGGAAAATGAAAATTAATATAAGAAAAATGTTGAAAAAGTTATTGCACAAATTGAAAACATTTTTCAAAAGTTTAGCGCAGTACACAAATATCCAGAATTGGAGCAGACATCAACGAGGTACTCGTATGTAATAATGTATGGCAAATAGTACTGTTTGTCTCCTGGGCATTGAACCTATGACCTATAAAGTGGAATAACACATCATAGTCGAAAACACCTATACATCATATGAGTTTTGAATCTTTTAGAGCAAGAAAAGTTTCCGAATATATTTCACACTAGCTCTTGCCAGCGGCTCCGCCCGCTCGAAAATTATCTCACGGGAACATAAAACTTAAATAAAAATTATCCTATGTATTAATCCAGGTTATGTATAGTTATATCATAAAATATACGAGTAACTATGTATGACTAAATTAAAAGTATATTAAAATTTTATAGGGCGTCAAAAAATTCATCCAAATCGTTGAGTTCGTTTAGTCATTATTGTAAATATTTTAGTTTTTATTAAATAATTATTGTATTTTTTTTTAAATAATTATGTTGTTAATTATCATGAAAATAAGAGAAAAGTTTAATTAAAAAAAAAAAAAACTATGTATGTACCAAATTTCATTCAAATCCGTTCTGTAGTTTTTGCGTGGAAGAGTAACAAACATCCATCCATCCAAACAAACTTTCACGTTTACAGTAGGTATATTAGCAGGAAGAGGATTTTATTTTAAAGTAATGGAATGTGGAGGGAGGGTAGACTGCCGTTCCGTAGTAAACATCGGCTCCGTAAAGAATATTGTTTTAAAATAGAAAAGTTAAAAATAATCGTATATAAACAGCATCAAATCGATTTATAGGAGTGAATACACAAATAGTAATAATAAACAATACCAAAAGTGAAGTGAAAATATAAAATAAGCAGCGAAAAGACAATAACAACAAAGTGACAGTTGAACAAACGGACTTCAAAGACAAAGTGTACCTTACTGTGTTTTTTCTGTGCGATTGTGACTGAAAGTGTACAAATAAGCCGTAAATAGGCCAAATAACTAAAGGTGAAGTGAATAAAAACTTTTAAGACTATTAAAAACCGACAATAAATTATAATATTACAAGTCTCAAGTCATTAAGCTTGTCAACGCCACCTAGCTACAACCACCTACAACAACATCGATCAATGCCTACCTAACGCCATCTAGCAGTCACATTCAATATTAGCTAGCCGCAGAAAGCAGTAAACTCCAAAGCTCCGAGTGTGTCAAGTGTCATCGAATCTAAATTCCTGCGGCATCCAAGAGAGGGCGCTGTGTGTTTGAACTATGGAAGAAATTAAGATTATGTTATTAAGTATGCAAGAAGAAATGAGGCAACAAAAAGTAGATATGTTAAGTATGAAAGAAGACATCAAAGACACTATCAACAATAACATCAACGAAAAATTTAAAATTTTAGAAACTAAAAACCAAATACTGGAACAAAAATTAGAAAAACAAAACACTGCACTATGTAATCTGGAAAGACAAATTAGAAAGAAAAATCTACTATTCTTCGGAGTTGAGGAACGCGAAAAAAACTATCATGATCTTGAGAAGATTGTACTAGAAATTATAAAAAACTTATTAAATATAAATTGTGAATTTAATTGCATTGAATCCGCAAGAAGACTGGGTAAAAAAGGAGAAAGAGTAAGACCTATTGTAGTGACATTGCTCACTATGGGGCTAAAAATACAAATTTTGAAAAACAAGAAGAAACTAGAAACAACGCCATACTATATAAAAGAAGACTTTCCCTTAGACGTACTGAACAAACGGAAAGCACTTCAAGTAGAAGTTGAGAAGGAGAGGGAACAAGGGAAAAAAGCGATATCGAAATACGACAAAATTGTAATATTAGACAACAAAAGCCCAAATACAAGAGCATCAATCAATAAAAAACGTAATATGTCAGAATCACCAGAGACAACAGGATACTCTACCCAAAACACAAAACAACCCACGAAGATAAACAAAACAAATATAATGGATAAGTTTATTATAAAAAAACCTACATTCACATACCCCGTGGAAAACAGTAACCAAGCATGCTCCAGTCAACACACGGAATAGCAACTAGCCGACCACCCCTCTTCGCTCCCAACACGGCTGGTCCCCGCGGGAGTCGTAGACCGAAACCCTCCAGAGAACAGAAACTACCCCACAAACAACTCCACAGATGTAACAAAAACCAATGCTGTGTATATAGCAACATATAATGTTAGAACCTTGTCAACTTATAGCCGTTTATTAGAACTAACCGATTCACTGAAAAACATAAAATACGACATCATAGGTCTCTCTGAAACCAGAAGACTCGGAAATTCAATCGAAGAACACAATGATTTCATCCTCTGCTACATAGGGGAAACACCGGGACTATATGGTGTGGGATTCATAGTTAAAAAGCGCCTAAAAGGGAACATTGAAAGTTTTATAGGCTTTTCAGAGAGAGTAGCGCTTTTAAAAATAAAAATCAACAACTATGAAATAAGCATTATCCAAGTCTATTCCCCTACCGAGGCTGCAAGTGATGAAGATTTGCAAGTTTTCTACGACACTGTTGACAAAGCTTTACAACGATCAGGAAAAAACATAATAGTTCTGGGCGATTTCAACGCAAGAATAGGTCAACCGCGGCCTGAAGAAAACCTTATCACAAGAAGCCATGGTTATGGAAGTAGAAATAGTAGAGGCGAGAGACTCCTGGAATTTGCTTTCGAAAACAACCTAGCTATTATGAACACTTTTTTCAAAAAGAAAAACAATCAAAGATGGACTTGGAGATCTCCCGATGGCAAAACGAAAAATGAAATAGACTACATCTTAACTAATAATCATACAAGTATCCAAAACATTGAAGTCTTAAATACGAGCTTTCCTTCAGACCATAGACTCGTCAGAGCGACACTGATATTGCAAGCGGCAACTAAAAGTCGGAAAAATTTTGGAATATTCCCAAGTGCTGTAATCAAAAATGAAGAAAGTGTAATGAGATATAAAACATCACTAGACAGATGCGCGGAAAACCTATTGTACAACTGGCAAGAAACCGACACAGTCCAAGATTACTATGATAAAATACTAAACGCAATTAACAGTAGCCTAAATGAAGCGGCATCTTGTCAACACACAGAGAAGAAAAGTATACTGTCCGCCCAGACGAAAAAGTTGATCCACCGAAGACAAATACTACAAACAACTAAGCCAAAGACAAGATCGATGAAAAACGAACTTAAAGCCCTATATAAACTTATAAGTAAATATATTAACAACGACTATAAAAGACACCGCATGCGAACTATTGAAAAACACCTTAATACAACAGGAAGCGTCAAGAGAGCCTACAAAGAGTTAAGATCACACAAGACATGGATTGAGGGACTTCAAGGGGCCACTAACATAACACATAATAGATCAGAGATATTACGAATAGCAACAAACTTCTACAAGACTTTGTATAGTTCACATAACGAAGTATATAATCCGCTCAGCAAAAGAATACCAACCGAAGAGGAAGCATTTAGCCCAATGAACGAAATAGAAGTGATCAGAGGAATAAACACCCTCAAGCTAGAGAAGAGTCCCGGTCCTGACAAGATCACAAACGAAGTCATAAAGCTAGGAAGTACATGTTTAGCAACACCACTAACACGATTGTTTAACATGGTACTGAACTCCGCAAGTACTCCCAGACAATGGTCTGACTCGGAAATAATCTTGCTTTATAAAAAAGGTAATCCCAACAACATAAGTAACTACAGACCAATAAGCCTGCTGCCCTCCATCTATAAATTATTTTCATCTCTAATTGAAAAAAGGATACGAAAATCAATTGAAAAATCTCAACCTATTGAGCAGGCAGGCTTTAGAAGAGGCTTCTCGACTGTGGATCATATTCACTCACTGGAAATGCTGATTGAGAAATATCAAGAATTTCAAAGACCGCTATACATAGTTTTCATAGACTATCAAAAAGCTTTCGATACCATATTTCACTCATCTATATGGGAAGCCCTAAACTCGCAGCAAGTACAGATGGAATATATCAAAGTTCTGAAACACCTTTACGCCAACATCACCAGTAGAATTAAACTAGAAAGTACGGGACCACCTATACACATAAAAAGAGGAGTAAGACAAGGAGACCCCCTGTCCCCCACCATCTTTATAGCAGTAATAGAGTCAATCATTAGTAAACTAAACTGGAAAAGATTGGGCTTAAATATAGAGGGAAGGTTTATAAACCATCTGAGGTTTGCTGACGACATAGTCTTGTTATCAGAAAAGCCAACAGAGCTACAGTCAATGATACACTCACTCTATGAAGGAAGTAAAAAAGCTGGCCTGGAAATAAACCTAAGCAAGACAAATTTAATGACAAATCATATCGAAACCCCAATATTTGTCAAGGACACACCTCTAACATATGTCAAAACCTATATTTACCTGGGCAAACAGATTTCTTTTGACCAGCAGAACAACGTGTTGGAAGTAGAAAGAAGAGTAAAAAATACATGGAGTAAATTTTGGAGTCTCAAAGAAATACTAAAAAGCGATTTGCCCTTACCAACAAAGAAAAGAGTCATGGACACCTGCTTACTACCGTCGTTAACGTACGCTTGCCAGACGTGGAAATTTACCCGACGAGTTAAAAATAAAATAAGATCGTGTCAAAGGAGTATGGAAAGGAGTATCATGAAAATAAGGAAAATTCAAAAGATACCGCACACGATAATAAGACGTAAAACTAATCTTATAGATGCTCTTAGTTATTCACAAAAACTAAAATGGCGATGGGCTGGACACATAGCAAGACTCAAAGACGACCGGTGGACTACAAAAGTGACGTCCTGGACAGGCCCATCAGGCCACAGGAAAAGAGGAAGACCGGTGGCACGCTGGTCAGACGACATAGTACAAGTCGCCGGTCCTAGCTGGATGAAGATAGCCGAAGAAAGAGACGCCTGGTCATCTCTGGAGGAGGCCTTCACCTTCTACTAAGAGGGGTTCTTGCTATTTTGATTTTACATGCATTTATTATAATTACAGTTGGATATTTTAATTTTTCAATTGTTACTAATTATTGATTTTAATGTTTATGATTTATTAATTTTATGATTATTATAATATGTATGTAAATGATTTATATGAATGATAATGTATGCATTCAATCGATTAGTTAGTTTTTAATAATTCATTAGAATGCATGTTATTCACAGTTTTAAATTATTTTGTTAATTTTCTATGCAAGAAATAAAAGGCTTTTTATTTTTTATTTTATTTATTTATTTAATGGAATGTCATTGAAGGCACTGGCCTTAAACCTACGGGTTTTGTGTTCAGTTTGTAGTAACCCAGTCCTTAACGTATCATCATCATCATCATCATCTCAGCCATAGGACGTCCACTGCTGAACATAGGCCTCCCCTTTTGATCTCCACAGATACCGGTTGGAAGCGACCTGCATCCAGCGTCTTCCGGCGACCTTTATAAGGTCGTCTGTCCACCTTGCTGGTGGACGTCCTACGCTGCGCTTGCTAGTCCGTGGTCTCCACTCTAGTACTTTTCGAGCCCATCGGCCATCTGCTCTTAACGTAGCTCGTGGCTAAATAATTACAGCCGCAAAGGCAGATTTTCAAGGTTAAACTCCGCTTGCCGAGGTTGATCTGTGGGTGACCATCTGTCATAGACATAGCTAGTTTCCTCTGTACCTCGGATAGCACGTAAAACCGCTGGTCCCGGCTGTCATTTGTAGATCTTTGACAGTCGTTACTATTAGTCAAAAGCTCTAAAAGTCCGACAACCAGTCTTTCCATGGGGTATTGTATTACCCAGTTACTGGGTTGTAGAGATCCGATAGGCAGTCACTTTATGTAAAATACTGACTTCAGCTGCATCTGGTTCGACTGGAAGCCGTCCCCAATATAGTTGGGAAAAGGCTAGGCAGATAAATATACTACCATCTAACGGGGGAACACCCAAATACTCCGAAATATTTTATTCCGAATTTCGATATTCCGATTTTCAAAACTCCGAATATCATAATACCTAAAAATTACAATATCTATTATTAAGAATCTCGAAATTTATTTGACCGAAAGTCGTATGTCCGATTTCTTCTTTTTCCGATTTTCACATATTCGAAAAATGTAATGCTCGATGAGTTCTCATTCCGAAAAACGAAATTCCGAATTTCAATATTCCGAATAAACTGATTTTTTCGGAATATTGAAAATCGGAATTTTGTTTCTCATTCCACAAAGTCAGTGACAGAAACGGATTGGTGCAAAACCGGCTCCACGTAATTTTGTCTACCGTACTCCCAGTGTGTTACTTAAACCCGTGTAGGCACGGAGTGGCGAAGCGTATCCTCTTAACTTTCACTGTTTGCCTTTAGGATTTTTATTGTTATTAGGAGAACTTAGAATCCATGAGCGAGTGAAGCGAGCTCTGGACTTGGGGCACCCCGACTCGGACAGGTTAGGTCCTTCGTGTTAGGTTACTTTAAACCTTTCTCACAGAAATAGGAGCCCCCCGAAGCGGGGCTCCGTCGACCTACCTTGGTAGGTGGTAGTCAACAAATCGACCAAGGATGTAAGAGCGAGCGAAGCGAGCTCGGGACTGCGGACACCCCGACACGGACAGGTTAGGTTCGAAGGGGATGGCGGGGTCTGAAAGACCCCGCCATCCCCTTCGTGTTAGGTTACTTTAAACCTTGCTCACAGAAATAGGAGCCCCGCGAAGCGGGGCTCCGTTGAACCACCTTGGTGGTGCTATTACTCAGGATGCAATAGCGAGCAAAATGTGTCTTGAGGCACCCCGACTCGGACTTTTCGACCTGACGGACCCGAATCGGAATTCCAATAATCGGAATTTTAATATTCGGTATTCGTGTTTTTGATGTTTCGGAAAATATGTTAAGTCGGAATTTTTGATATTCGGTCTATTGAAATTCGGTATTTTGAAAATAGTGATTATAAACGTTAGGAATTTTGAAATTTCGGAATTATTAAAATAGGAATATTGATCCATCGGAGTTGTTATATTAGGAATTTTGAACCATTCGGAATTATGAAAATCGGTATTTTGAAATTCGTATTTATGAATTTCGGAATAAAGTTTTTCGTATTATCGTAGTGTACCCATCTAACGGCCTAGCCTTATCCCGACTATATTGGGGTCGGACGGCCAGCTAATTGTGTGTCTTCCCAAGCATTAGGAGTAAGTAATTCAAATGATAGGGTTACTAACAAGTTGTCAAGTTCATATTTCGGGTCATAAAGGCCTATAATCCGGGTTATGTTGACCGGGGCAAGTTTCCTCCGGGTCAAGTTATCATAAATTCAATGCGGACCTTCAACTTTCCTTACAAAGTCGTCGAATATAGCTTTCAAATTAATATCTCAACGTTTTGAGCGGTCTAAAGTTTGTTAATTGAGTTAGGGGTCTCCGTATTGACGGCTTTTGGCTTGTTTGTAATATGGACTCTAATCGGTCACTGGTAAAGGGCATAATTGATTGAAAAGTTATGGTATTCTCGTTGGTTTAGGGTCAATTCGACGACACGGTTAGCGCAGTGACTGAGCGATTAGACTGATGAGTAGCGTGTCGCGGGTTCGATTCCCGCACGGAACAAATATTTGTATTATCTGCAAGTAGTTGTTCCGGGTCTGGGTGTTTGTGTATGAGAGTTTCTATGTTTGTTAACGCACCCACGATACAGTGTGGGATAACGTTATTAAAAAAAAATGAAAAAAATACCGGCCTAAAATCAATATAGGTATCTTATAATCGTTGTAATACATTAATTATAAAAAGAACACTCGATAATTCAAATAAAAAGATTAGTACAACAAATTGAGTTCCCCCCCAATCGATATCCAAGTAAATATAAGTTCACTCACTCGTTCAAAATCGAATGGATTTTGAAAATCAACTGTATGGATTCAGTCTTGTTTGAAATTCGAATCGCTCGGTTTCGTTCACTTCGGTAACCTCTAAAGAGGTGATGATCCTTCTTTTATTTTATTTATTTATTTTTTATGGTTTACTCTTGACTTTGGTCTATGTAGGTCAAAAATTACAGAGACAAAGTCTACGATAGAGCGAGTTCCGCAAAATTGACCAAGATAGGACACTTTTAAATTTGGCTATACGTCGAAAGTAAGTGCAATTTTGACTTGCTTCTGACGTAACATGAATCCATTCTCGACTTTTGATGCATTATTTCTTTGTAAATATTCATTAGGTGCGTCCACACAGAGTGAGCAGCTTAGCGAGGCATTTGCCGCGCGAAGCAGCTCGGTTAGTGTGGACGTCGTGTCTCGGCCAAGGCAAGCGCAAGCGACAATTTCCTCGAGGTAGCTTCCTCGCGTGGCATATTATATCGCGAGGCTGCTCGCTCTGTGCGGACGCTAATTATATTGATTGAACAAAAGAGAAAATAGGTACACCATGATCAGCCTATAATGTTCCCACTGCTGAGACACAGGCCTCCTCTCTGTGAGAGGGAGTGGGCCATAATCCACCACGCGGGCCCAGTGCGGGTTGGTAGATGTCACATGTCTTCAAATTTTTGGTTCTAGGACATGCCAGTTTCCTCACGATGTTTTCCTTCACCGTTTTGAGAGCAGTGGTAATGAAATAAATTACACAAAGTAATGCACCTGGCTGGGTTCGAACCCACGACCTACAACTCGTAAGACGGGACCGATACCACTGGGCCACCACTGCTGCTCCTAGGTACATGGTAACATGGTAGATAGGTACATGTCCATTATAATATTATTTCTAAATTATAAGACCCGTGGGCACTGGCTTCCGGATGTGAGTCATAATGGGTAGATCGCCTTCCAACCAAGGACAACGCTGATTTGCCAGCGCGTCGTGTTCCCCAAGGAAACTGATAGGACCACCATAGGGCCAGAAGGCTAAACCCCTTCGTACAAATTCTCCGATAACTTACGACTTTGGTGTCCGTTGACGCGTGCCTGTATACGAAACTCTATCAGTCTTATTACAAAAACAACGCAAAACCCTGGTTTAGACCAGGGACTATCAAGTCTAGGCTTAAGTGCAAAACCAAGGTTTAAAATTATCCGTATTACAAAACATAAATAAACCTCAGACTTCTTAGTACCGTCCTTTGAACCGTGGTCCAAATACCAACCACAGATTAATACAAATTTCATTCGTTCACCATGATATCATTCGATTGCAACGTTCCGTTTTACCAGAAAATAGAATTTATTGATAATTGTTTATGATTAATTGATGTTTAGAGATGTTAAAAAAAATTATATATGTCGGTATTTTTATAGATCTAAATAAAAGTCATTTCCTAATACTGCAGTTTGATTTTTTAAGTATTTGTTATTTTTTATTGGATTCTTCTCTTACGTAACATCTAAAGCGCGACATGAAACGTAACATTCTCGCGCGTCATATAAACCATGACAAGTGTATTAATTATTTTTTGGGATTATTACGAAGTTTCGTTTTGTTTTTAAGTATTTTTAGAACATTTGCCTCTTTTTAATAAGTAGTGTATGCCGAAATAAAGTATGTTTTGGATAAGTATGTCAGGCAATATACCACGGGAACATGATATCGAAATTAAAAGTAGCTTATGTGTTGATCTAGGATATAAAAATATGTAATTAAACAGCAGTTTTGTGTGAGATAGTAACAAACATCCACACATTCAGCCACAAAAACCTACAGATACATTACTATCAGTATTAAGATGTGTTGTGATGGTAGATGAAGCAACAAAAGAAACTTATTGTAGGTGTATTTTAGGAGACACAGGGCATTTCATAATATTGAATCGTTTCTTATTAAGTACACTATTTTATTGCTAGGCGTTTATTAAAGCTATACTATTGCTGAAATCTATTGGATATAATTCCATGAAGGAATTGACTCGAACATGATTCTGTTGTGTCGGCGTAACGTTTCAAACAACTCGCCGGCTTCAATATCCTCAATATCAATTAAGTCGATCATGTTTTAGGTAAAAATACCACAAAAACAACAACACAATGAAAAATATGCAATGAAAAATTGACACAACTTTGACAGCGACGACTTAGACCATTGCTAAACTAGGGGGCGGCGGGGTTTAAAGTTAGACCTTGGTTTAGTTAGGTTTAACGCAAAACCACGTTTTGTAATAACGTTTTTGTGTAAACCATACATAGTTTTACGTGATTTAAACCTGGGTTTTTAGTTAGACCTAGTTTTGTAATAAGGCGGTATAGTGCGAGAGCCGGCTGCAAAAATACCTACCTTATCGGCTACCCCAATAGGCTATGTATAGATCGTTAACCGACACCTAAACACGTAAAAAAAATCAGGTCTGCCAGAGCCGATCCTGCCGGGTCATAGAAATAATCGAGATTTTTTGACGTAATTTTTTAGTAAAAATTACGTCATAAGATACCCGAATGAAAGTGCTGGCAGCAGTTAACCATTGATTAGTTATGTAAAAAAAAGTGGGTCTGCCATTGCGCACCTTTTTTTTTTTTTTTTTTTTTTTTTTTTGCGTGGTAAAATCATCAAATGAGTCCTCTCACCCCGGGCAGGGCGGGAGGGACTGTCAGACTTCTACTGACTAAAATCCACGGTGTCCTTCAGTAGCCTGTTATGTTCCGGGGTCACGGTAAGGAAATAATCCCGCGACCCCGGCAGGCTTTGGCCCTCTGAGAGGGGGCCCCGTCATTATGCTGACGCTCTTTGAGGCGCGCGTGGGACACAACGCGCCGTCGACCCGGGCATGGTCCATGGTCGGGCAGCGAGTTGCCCTTTACTCGCTGCCCGCATGCCCGCGCCTACGGTGGCCGGAGATCGTCTGCTGACGTCCGACGCCGTGGGGGCCTACCACTGCGGTTGGGGCGGAGGGAGGACGCTGTCCTCTCTCTCTCGCGGCCCGCCTCCTCCTTCACGAGCATTACTGCTTCGCAGAAGGAGGCGACCGCTTCCCACTCCGTCTCGCCCCGCAGCATGGCCGCAACCAATGCCGGGCGCGAGAGGTCTCCGCCTATCGCCGCCGTGAGGACACGTCGGTGCTCTGCCCAAGCTGGGCAGTCTTGCACCGTATGCTCTACTGTGTCCTCCGGGCGATCTTCGCAGTGGTGGCACCCGGGCGTTTCCTCCTTCCCTATCAGACACAGGAACCTCCCGAAACTTCCGTGTCCGGTGAGGACCTGCGTCATCCGATAGGTCAGGACGCCGTGACGTCTCTCCAGCCACTCCTCAAAGAGGGGTCTTACCGCCGCGATTGCGGCGTGCCCGAACCTCGGTTGCGACAGTCGTTGTCTCCATACTGCCCTGCCATTGCGCACCTTGCCGGAAGTACTTGGCAGACCCCTAAAATATGCCCTTCTGAAACACTAAACCTACCTCATCGAGTACCCGGATGGGACGAACGCTAAATAATAACCAAGATGCCTCTGATAATGGATCAAAAGGTCTGCCAGGTCTAAGCTTGCCGGATCTTAGTGTTCAAAGCATTTGAAGTTGATAGGGAGCATAATTTAACCTGATAAGTCAAAATAACATTTAACATTTAATATAACATTATTTTGTTTCTAATTTTATACAAAATGAATATTAAATATTTTTTATCAAAACATTAAATAAAACAACAAGTGTAGAGATAAAAGATGTAAATTCTGTATATATGTAGGTTTAGGGAACTAAGTAGGCTTCCGAGTGTAGAACCTGTTATTGCGTAAATCATCGTAGGAACGCCGAAAGGTAGTCAACGCCTAACCAACCTGACCACCACCAGGATCTTTCTAGTCCACCGAAACCAGGTCAAAGTTTAAACATTAATGGTTAGGTTCACTAGCCATTTACTCTCAATACCTGAGTAGGTACGATAACTGTATAAATTAAAAAAAGACTAGTGTTTTTGTGTAGTTTCAGTGAACGAGATCAACGACGGGCTAGCGGAAACTGTCCTCACGGTAGGGTCTATGTTTTTTAGACCCTGCCGTAAAGATAGACCTCAGAAATTGACCGAGCAAACCTTAAACCTCATGGCTGAACGACGCTTGCTACAGTTGCAGTCTTCCGATGACGTTAAGTCATATAGGCGGCTCAATAGACCTATATCTAAGTCCTTGCGACACGATCTGCGTCTCTTGAATACGAATCGTGTTAAAGAGACCATACAGCGAAACCAAGGCTCTAAAGTGAAGTGCTTGTATAATAACGCCACCATGTCGGTCCGAGTACAGGAGCAGAGCACGAAGGCGATTCCAGTGAGAAGAGGCGTAAGACAGGATGTTATCTCCCCGAAACTGTTTACTGCCGCAATGGAAGACGCCTTCAAGCTCCTGGAATGGCAAGGACTTGGCAGCAACATCAACGGCAAATACGAGTACATCACTCACCTTCGGTTTGCTGACTACATCGTAGTCATGGCAAAGTCGATGGAGGAACTCAGCATGATGCTCGATAGCGTCGACCGAGTTTCACAACGGTTGGGCTTGAAAATGAACATGGACAAGACGAAAATTATGTCAAATGCCATGCCCACCCCAATCTCTGTTGGAAACTCGGTACTCGAAGTTGTTGAACATTATCCAAATCCAAACTAATATTATAAATGCGAAAGTAACTCTGTCTGTCTGTCTGTCTGTTACGCTTTCCCGCTTAAACCTCTCAACCGATTTTGATGAAATTTGGCACAGACAATCTTTAGACCCTGAGAAAGAACATAGGCTATCAAAACACCAAGCGGGCGAAGCCGCGGGCGGAAGCTAGTTATCTATACTTAGGATCCAAACTAATATTATAAATGCGAAAGTAACTCTGTCTGTCTGTCTGTCTGTCTGTTACGCTTTCCCGCTTAAACCTCTCAACCGATTTTGATGAAATTTGGCACAGACAATCTTTAGACCCTGAGAAAGAACATTTTTTTTTTTACTTTTTTAGCGTGGTAAAATCATCAAATGAGTCCTCCAACCCCGGGCAGGGCGGGAGGGACTGTCAGACTTCTACTGACTAAAATCCACGGTGTCCTTCATAGCCTGTTATGTTCCGGGGTTACGGTAAGGGAATAATCCCGCGACCCCGGCAGGCTTTGGCCCTCTGAGAGGGGGGCCCCGTCATTATGCTGACGCTCTTTGAGGCGCGCGGGGGACACAACGCGCCGTCGACCCGGGCATGGTCCTTGGTCGGGCAGCGAGTTGCCCTTTACTCGCTGCCCGCATGCCCGCGCCTACGGTGGCCGGACCCTGAGAAAGAACATAGGCTATCAAAACACCACGCGGGCGAAGCCGCGGGCGGAAGCTAGTTATCTATACTTAGGACAAGACAGTAGTCCAATTAGGTATATCCAACTTCAAGAAAGAGATCAACCGCCGAATCGAACTCTGTTGGGCAGCGTTCGGGAAACTACGCAATGTCTTTTCGTCCGACATACCTCAGTGCCTCAAGACAAAAGTCTTCAACCAATGTGTATTACCAGTGATAACTTACGGCACCGGAACGTGGTCTTTCAGTATCGGCCTCATCTCAAAGCTCAAAGTCGCTCAACGAACTATGGAGAGGGCTATGCTCGGTATTTCTCTGCGTGATCGAATCCGAAATGAGGAGATCCGTAGACGAACTAAAGTCACCGATATAGCCCGCCGGATTAGCAAGCTGAAGTGGCAATGGGCAGGCCATATTGCTCGCAGAGCAGATGGCAGATGCAGATCGCTTCCAATCGGTATATTATATGTATGTGGAAATCTAAAGGGGAGGCCTATGTTCAACAGTGGACGTCCTATGGCTGAGATGATGAGAAAGATCCTGGTGGTGGTCAGGTTGATTAGGCGTTGACTACCTTTCGGCGTTCCTACGATGATTTACGCAATAACAGGCTCTAGACTCGGAAGCCTACTTAGTTCCCTAAACCTACATATATACAGAATTCAGGTAATTTTAATGCCAACTAAAACTAAGTTTTGATACTCGTAGTTGTAAGTATATAAATTGTAAGCATGATATTGAACTCGTATTAGTGATTGTTGCTAAATTTTGAATGTACATCTTTTAACAACAAGTGTAGAGCACTTGTTGTTTTATTTAATGTTTTGATAAAAAATATTTAATATTCATAAATTTGTATAAAATTAGAAACAAAATAATGTTTAAAAAATGTTATTTTAATTGTTAAATGTTATTTTGACTTCAGGTGAAATTATGCTCCCTATCAACTTCAAATGCTTTGAACACTATGTTCCGGCAAGCTTAGACCTGGCAGACCTTTTGATCCATTATCAGAGGCATCTTGGTTATTATTTAGCGTTCGTCCCATCCGGGTACTCGATGAGGTAGGTTTAGTGTTTCAGAAGGGCATATTTTAGGGGTCTGCCAAGTACTTCCGGCAAGGTGCGCAATGGCAGACCCACTTTTTTTTACATAACTAATCAATGGTTAACTGCTGCCAGCGCTTTCATTCGGGTATCTTATGACGTAATTTTTACTAAAAAATTACGTCAAAAAATCTCGATTATTTCTATGACGCGGCAGGATCGGCTCTGGCAGACCTGATTTTTTTTACGTGTTTAGGTGTCGGTTAACGATCTATACATAGCCTATTGGGGTAGTCGATAAGGTAGGTATTTTTGCAGCCGGCTCTCGTACTAGTATGGATTTGTATTGCGATAGTCACCTGGATACCAAAGTCGTAAGGTATCCGAGACTTGCGTCGCCTTATGTACGAAGCTAACATAACGCGGGTGAAACCGCGGGTAGATCCTAGTTTATGTGAGAGACTTATCGTAATCCATTTCTCGGAAACTTATTTAATAACTTGACGGAAACCAACTCAAATAACTTATATTATGTATAATTACAAATTTTTATTTCCTGAAAATACTCATTCGCTTACGAAATAAAAGTCAATAAAAGAATTTGATTGAAAAACTTTTTGTTCACTTTGAAGTTTTTTATTAAAATTTTACATTTTGCGAAGTTGTTCAGTATTGTATTTTTTTCTTCCTATTCACAGAGGTACACTAACTTTCTACTTTTCCGTTGGTTTTGAATTAAAGAGAAAATCATCATCATCATCAGCCGGAAGACGTCCAACTGCTGAACATAGGCCTCCCCCTTAGTCAGCCACGCCGTTCGGTTACCGGCGACTCTCACGATGTCGTCGGTCCACCTAGTGGGAGGCCTGCCTACGCTGCGTCTTCCGGTCTGTGGTCGCCACTCGAGAACTTTTCTTCCCCATCGGTTGTCAGAAAGAAAATCATTAACATTAAATTATGTAGGCGATAAATATTATGTGAATAGATACCATCTGTAATCAATGACAATTTTCAAGGAAAAATTAGTTCTATCTTCGCACACCAGAGGCGCTGTTCCATTTTTTCATACAAGAAACGCTGTAAATACTGGAAACCCTGTAAAGTAAAAGAGTGAAAACTCGTGTTAAGGGTACTGGTCCAGATTCTTGTCTGACGGCGAGCTAGACATTACTCGCCGTCCAAAACCCCAAATTTTCCAGACCTAGAAATTTATTCTACTTCACATACACAAGCAAAACCACAAGTCAGACGAATACTAAAACCTTGGCCTAACAGCTCTTTATAAGGTCGCTTTCACATGAGTGCGCCCTTTGATCCGAGACTGATGTATTTAGATATGAACAGTATTGTATCTTTTGTGGACGCCCTAAGGCCTAAAATTATCGTGATGTTTTGGTAAAAAGGCCCAAAGATATGTTTAAAAGGGGCTTTATGTTCAGGACTCGTCGAGTTTAGTATAATTATAATGATAATGAGTACTAGAGTCCACGCCAAGACTTAAGGTGATTGCTTCGATGTAGCCCGCGAAATTCAATTTTTTTTTACGTTTTTTGCAATTTGCAGGCCAGTGACATGTTGTAACTTTATAAATATTTGTGTTGCGCAAATAACAAGTATAATTTTAAATATAAAAAATATCAAAAAACTCGCTCCATCAGCTCTCACATAGAAAAGGTGCATCGTAGTTAGATTTCGGAGATTTTAACATGATGCACCTTTTCTATGTGAGAGCTGATGGAGCGAGTTTTTTGATATTTTTTATATTTAATATTATACTTGTTATTTGCGCAACACAAATATTTATAAAGTTACAACATGTCACTGGCCTGCAAATTGCAAAAAACGTAAAAAAAATTGAATTTCGCGGGCTGGTTGGAGCATCCCCCTTAAGTCCTTTTGGCGTGGCGCGCTCTCGTACTCGCGTGGTGTCTATATCATAACATCAAATTGCATTACAAAATGTAATAGCACGATATTTCCGCAGAACTTCAGTCCGTGCGCAGACTAAGCAAAAAATTATCAAACACTTTTTATTTTTTTATCGTGGTAAAATCATCCAATGAGTCCTCCGGCAAAGGGCGAGACGGGAGGGACTGTCAGACTCGTACTGACTAAAATCCATGATGATCCTTCAATAGCCCTTTACGTTCCAGGGACACGGTTACCTGATAAGACTATTCCGCGACCCCGGCAGGTTGTTTTGACACTTGACATTTTACACACAAACTTTCAATCATTTGAAGTCTGTAAATAATTTTGTTTTGCATCTATATTCCGATTTAAATCATGTATTTTACACCTAAAAGTTACACACTTGCTGAATATTTAGCGAATTCTGTAATACTACAGAACTTTCGTGAAAACGCACATGTTAGCGCCATCTATCGAACTTCATTTGAACCTCACGACAGAAAATGTCGTAATAAAGAAAACCAGTGGGCTGTTTACATTTATTAAAAAGTACTTATGTACTATCGACAAAGTTGAATCATGACCCATTTTGACAATAAATCGTTTGAATCCGTCAAATTGACAAAGATCAAAATCGTTACCATGGATATGTATGTTTATGCGAATGTGGACCTAATTGTATTTGAAAGTCTATAAGAAAATAAGCTTATGGTGGGTCATGATTCGACTTTGTCGATTGTACATTGAAAATTGCTACCAGTTTATTATTATATTTTTATAATTGATTATGTTTGATTAAGTTTGATTTGAAGAAGAAACTTGTAATATTGAATAAGCTCGTATTTTTATTAAAAAAATAAATCTAAAAAAACAAATAAAACTAAAGAAACAGTAAAAATGTGACCGTAAAAATAATGGACAGTATTTTCAGAGCGATTTATTTCAACAACAAAACAAAAGAATAAGTAAGGATTATTTTCAAAGCTAAGCTATTTAGGACCTTATCACCATAATCCGTAAATGCCAAACTTCGATAGCGCGTCGTAAATCACTGAGGAAGCTTAGTATATTATCAGAGAATCGATTGGTATTATTTTAGGAGTGGGTCCGTTATCTATCTTTGTCGACATGCCTCGTTTAAACGGGAGAGTTTACTTGCTTGGCTACTGGCTCGTTCAAGTTATTTTTTTCTTTAGAAGCGACTCGAGTTCACACGTAGTCTGGATTAGTATAAGTTTTGACAATAATGACAGTTATTGGTGAAGTGAGTGAATTGCATGCACTTGCAAAGTTAAAAGATAAATCCACAACGTAAAAAGTGCTAGGTGAACCTTTTCAACAGATATCGAAGCGCGCTGGTTTTCTGATAGGGCCCAAGTGATGTCACATAACATCAACAAGAGTGAGACTGAGCAGTCCCACTGGTGGTAGTGGGCGCCTCTAAGGCCGCCAGCACAGATGTCTGGTCAAACAGTTTCTGTGTTCCGTTGGTGTGCAGGACTTCCAGTGTTCCAACTAGGTGAGTTCATTTCGTCAGTTTTGCTTCTGGGCTATATTGGAACCAAGAGCAAACCTATTTTTTCTGTCTTTCTTTCTATATACCAAATATGCGCCGAAGAATCAGTGTCCCAAGACCAGAGTCAACCAAGTTGAAGTAGCAATGCACAGGGTAAATCGCTCGTAGAACTGTTAACCGATGGGGAAGAAAAGTTCTCGAGTGGCGACCACGGACCGCAAGAAGTAGCGTAAGCGGGCCTGTCACTAGGTGGACCGACGGCATCGTGAGAGAGTCGCTGGTAACTGATGGATGTAGGTGGCGAATTGTCGTTCAGCGTGGCGGCCTAAGGAGGAGGCCTATGTTGGCCTAAGATGATATACTAAATAAATATAAATTTTCTTTAACCAGAAAGCAGACCTCAACTTAGCTGGAAAATAGCTCAGATTATGATTTTCTTAGCGTGTCAATGCTAGTTTTAATTGAGTCGACGCGTCCAGCAGTAATATTATGATGTAGTCAATTTGTATAAATAATAATATAAAAAATAAATATTTGCCATGTTTTTTTTGCGATTGTGATACAAGTTACTGATCCCGCTTTGTGTGGAAACTGAAGCGAAAATGAGTATCAGACTGAATTAAATTCTTCCTTTTTTTCTATTTGCCGTTTTCTTTTGATGAAACATTTGTTTTAGGTACTGGCAGTAAAATAGGAGCTTTTAAAATACTCGGATTACAAATTACTCTTTTTTGAAATACAATAAAATACAAAATTATTTCAATTTAAAGAGTCAGTCAAGTAGCTGTAACTACTAGCGCGAGTCGACTTGCTCGTTCAAACACATTCGGGTCGATGACGGCTCCGCAGCACCGCATCGCAATCCGCATAGGATGGGGGCCAAGAGACGAGCGTTTTATACATTTTGTAAGCGACAGCGTTTAATATAAAGAGGGTGGGAGACGACGTAAAATAAATAAAACAGGGCCAAATAACCAAAAATTGACATGGAAATAAAGGATTTGACTTCTGAGATTAAGACTAATAGAGAATTAGCAAGTTTTCTTCATTCACCAATGAAATTGGAATAGTGGTAAATGATAGAAAATGCTGATATTAAGCCATTAAAGGAAGTACAGAGGCTTTTATAAATATATTGTAATTATAAAGTCTCATTCGAAATGTTTACAGAAATAATATAGCGCAGTAAAAATAATCGGTGTGTGTTATACGTAGTACTGCATTAGGTAAATCCCATGTATTTGGTAGTGAATTTATCGTATTATCAACTGGGTACAAAATATAGACTCGCCATCACTGAAAACGCTATCGCTTAAACACTTGCAATAATTGCTGATTTCATAGCCATACATACAAAACCTTTTCTGTTTTTGCTCCCGCAATTTAGCGTAAACAGTCCTGGGTTCGACTCCGATTTGACGTAAAAGGGTTTTTGCGCACAATTTCTGAAAAAATAGCCGATGACATGCCAACCTTTCCTCTGATTTATTTACTTATGTACCCAAAGTAATCTGAAGAATATTTTTATACAGCGTTTTTTAAAAAGAATGTTTTTTTTTTTATTAAATAAAGGAAAAAGACCTTTGTAGGTAGCAGTTTTAAGAAGGAGATTCAGTGATCAAAATAGAATAGGCTAGAACTGGTAGAGTAGCAAGAAATAATTATATCGGATTTCGAAGGTGGCATCCACCAGAGTTGTCATGATTAAAAAAAGTTGTTTTAAAACACATGTTTTTAACATACGAGTGAACAGTGTTTTTATCACACCTTTTAACTAGGTACTTTTCATGGCGCATGAATGGATATTATATGAAAACAAATTAATATTAAAAAAAAACTTAAAAAAACTTCAAAAACCTTCAAAGATCAATGGTGTAAAATATTACGTATCCTACTGTTATAAATGCGAAAGTTTGTGAGGATGTGTGTATGTGTATGTGTATGTAGGTATGTTTGTTACTCTTTCACGCAAAAACCACTGAACGGATTTGGCTAAAATTTGGCACACAGATAGTTTATAACCTGGATTAACACATAGGATTGTTTTTATCTCGGTGTTTTTTGTTCGGATTCTCAAAATGTATTGTTCCGGTGGGATAATTTTCGTGTTGTAGCGGGTGAAGCCGCTGGCAACAGATAGTTTAAAATACATATTATTAATATTGGGCTTCGTTTTTGCTTAAATCATTTTTGCCACCAACTTTTTCACTTTTTGATCACGGTTTTTGAAGGAAATTAGTTTTTTTTTTTAGTTTTCTGTACCATACAATATAGGCTGATTATGTGCCGCTAGAATCATCATCTGCCTAACGTTTTCCCAACTACATGTATAGTCGGCTTCTAACCCAACCAGATGCAACTGAATACCAGTATTTTATATGGAGCGACTGCTTGTCCGACCTCCACAACTAATTACTGAGCTGTCTAAACTTAGACCAGCAGACTTTTGAACTTCAGACTAGGCTTAAAGTTTATTGTATAAATTCGTATGAAGTTTGAAAATGACGGTTTCCTTAACTAATATTATTATTGAATGTTTCCACTGCTGAGACATAGGCCTCATCGTTTTAAAATAGAGTGGGTCATAATTCATTATAAGGGTTGGACGTGCTGCAGTATGCTGCCGCATGCGAACGCGCGCTGGCCGCTGTCGCATTCCGCAGACGAAAAAGGCAATCGCACGCGCAAGTGATCGGCGGTTAAAGGATGCGTAGTCTCCCTTCGATTCCGGAGTCTCCCTGCCGACCAATGCATTTTGTCCGTGATGCCGATCGCCTTGAGGATTCCGCCGCGTGCTATCGCATTATGGTTTCTGTTTCGGTCTAGGAAATGGACAAGTCTAAGCGACAGAAAGAGAAAGAGTGACGGAAAAAGGCGATTCCGTGCTGCCAGATGAGGTCCAACCCTTATAGCAGGCTTTGGCCCTCTAAGGACGCCGCTGACAGCACTTTGATTTGCGTGTGGAACACGACGTCGACCCGGACATGGTCCATGATCTGACAGCGAGCCGCCGATTACTCGACGC
Organism: Agrotis clavis; assembly: GCA_954870645.1. Classification (NCBI taxonomy): domain Eukaryota; kingdom Metazoa; phylum Arthropoda; class Insecta; order Lepidoptera; family Noctuidae; genus Agrotis; species Agrotis clavis. Next base: position 198,446 of record CATPAA010000049.1, read on the forward strand.
CCGCATGCCCCAATTGTAGGTCCTGGGTTAAAGTGCAGTTGGGCAAAGTGTTATTGGGTTTTTCGCAGCCATGGAATCTTCATTTGTGGCTAGTCGATGGCAATTATTATTATATAGGCCTCTTATTTAATGGGACTTGAATATAACTGGCATAATAATCTAGGAATATATACTATTAAGTATATACCTAGATTATTATGCTTTTGGCGATAAGACCGCCTATTGTGTCACCCTATGTGTAAGATATTCTTTATAATTTGTTATTTGTTTGGTGTGCATAATAAAGTGTATTCTACCTATCTATACAGGGTGACTTTTTTAGCACCGTCCAAAATTTTTCTAGGCGTTAGGTATCAATCACTAAGCCCATTTTTAGGGTTCCGTAGTCAACAAGGAACCCTTATAGTTTCGCCATGTCCGTCCGTCCGTCCGTCCGTCCGTCCGTCCGTCCGTCCGTCCGTCCGTCTGTCCGCAGTTTAGCTCAGAGACGCACAGTACTAGAGAGCTGTAATTTGGTGTAAATATACGGATTTATTGTGCCGAAAAAGTGGTAAAATAAAATCTCGTAAAATATTTTTTTTCAGGGTACCTCCTGTACACGTAAAGTGGGGATGTTTTTTCTTTTTCTCACGTACCCCTTAGTGTGGGGTATCATTAAATAGGTCTTTAAAAAATATTGATAGTTTCCATTAACAATTTTTTGATAAAAAAATACGTTTGTGAAATATTAAGCTTTAAAGTGCTAAATTTTGCTCGACTCGAGTGTCCCCCCCCTCTACCAGCTAAACGGTTATGTTTGGGGGTGTGAAAAAAATCACAATAGTAGTATATATAACGAAGATTAAAAGAAAATTATCATGACTAAGTAGGCTTTACAACTTTACGTGTAATAGTCGACCAACTTATAAAATGTACTTGGATAACATATTTTCTTAAACAAAATGTATCGGAGAACATCTTCTTCAACTGCAAATGTAAGTTTGTCAACTTTATTTTTACAGCTTTAATAGGTATGTTTTTTAGGGATAGGTAGGTTTTTATCGTCAACTATTTTTAACTAACTTCAAAAAAAGGAGGAGGTTCTAAATTCGTCGTAATCTTTTTTTTTATGTATTTTCCCCGATTTCTCAGACTCCTGGACCGATTTTGAAAATTCTTCTTTTTAAAATTAAATTCAGCGAATCAGTTTAGTTAGTTCGCATAAGTATTGTGATGGGCAACTACGGAACCCTACATTGTGCGTGGCCCGACACGCACTTGGCCGGTTTTTGAAAAAAAAAATCGATACGTCAAATTGTCATCCTACTAATATTATAAAGGCGAAAGTTTGTAAGTATGGATGTATGGATGTATGGATGTATGGATGTTTGTTACTCTTTCACGCAAAAACCACTGAACGGATTTGGCTAAAATTTGGTATACAGATAGTTTATAACCTGGATTAACACATAGGATAGTTTTTATCCCGATTTTATGTTCCCGTGGGATAATTTTCGAGTTGCAGCGGGTGAAACCGCTGGCAACAGTTAGTATTAAATCATTTTCTCATCCGCTCTGCGTGGTCACTAAGCTAAATGTTAATAATATACACTTGCCGACGCATGAAACGGGCAGAGCGCACCCCGCCGACCCCCCGCCCCGCCCCGCTACACCTGAGCGACACATCACAGCGCGGTGTCCAGGTTCATCAACTTTTTATAGATAACATTGAGACGTGATATCTCGATATTTTTTAACCGACTTCAAAAAAAGGAGGAGGTTCTCAATTCGGTCGGTATGTTTTTTTTTTTTTTTTTATGTATGTACATCGATTACTCCGAGGTTTCTAGTCCGATTAGTGTGATTCTTTTTTTGTTCGATGCAGTATACTTGCAGTGTGGTCCCATAAAAAATTCATCCAATTTGGTTCAGTACTTTTTATTTTGTGAGCATTTTTATTGATTTCGGCTACTTGGATGACATTACTTTTTGCGTGTTTGTTAAGCGATTACTCCGCCATTTGTGGACCGATTTTCAAAATTCTTTTTTTGTTGTACAAGGGATCGTTCATTTTAGGGAATACTGCAAGTTTCATCAAAATCTGTTCAGCAGTTTTTGAGATAGGAAATTTTATTAGCATGTGTAGTGTACATGAGCGAAGTTAATAACGGTGCCACGGATTACGAAATTCTAGTGCACTTGTAAGAAAATGATGTATTTGACAAGAATTTGGGTTGAATATTTAAACTAAAAAGGGTAAAATAAAAAACTTTTTTCAAAAAAAAATTAACCGACTTCAAAAACAACCACAAAAAAGAGTAAAATAACCTACAAAATAACTTTTCTTTCGGAAGTCGGTGGCAAAAAGACAACGAAATAAAAAAACAAAGCCACCGACTTCCGAAAGAAAAGTTATTTTGTAGGTTATTTTACTCTTTTTTGTGGTTGTTTTTGAAGTCGGTTATGTATTGAGTGATACAAAAAGAAAAAACACGTATTCAATAATTTTCGCCAAAGATTACTAAATTAAAATTTGGATGGTGACTAAAAAATCACCCTGTATAAGTAGGTACACCTCTGCTTAATCCTTTCGAAATCACAGGCTTGATGTTAAACTAAAAATAATCCTATTTTTATAACACCAAAAATAGAATACGCTTGCCAAAGTTAGCATAAAGCAAAACACTCGAGTCTGTAAAGCTATTTAAGCTACTAAATAGCTTGGCACACCACCAATATTACTGCACACATCCTTTGTGATGTAGTATGTGGAAAATAAACCACAAAATTTTATTAACATGCTATTCTGTTGTTGACTTGTAAAATAACTAGTTTTTGCCCGCATCTGCGGTCTGGTGGTGGACAGAAAAAGACTTCAGAAAGTACCAATGGTGGTTGGTGCAGTGGTCATACATAAACAGACCACGAAAACCTACTTGTAGTGCATACAAAGTTCCTTGAGAATCAAACCAGCAGTTATCAATGACATAGTCTAAAAAAGTAGCTAAGGTAAAGTGGTACTGCGAGCATGTGGACGGCGAGTAATGGGCGACTTGCTGTCCGATCATGGACCATACCCGGGTCGACGGCGCGTCGTGTTCCACGCGCGCTTCAAAGAGCTGTCAGCAGTATGATGGGGCCCCCTCAGAGGGCCAAAGCCAGCCGGGGTCGCGGGGTAACGAGCTACCGTGGCCCCGGAACGTAAATAGAAGGACACCGTGGATTTTAGTTATTACAAGTCTGACAGTCCCTCCTGCCCTGCCTTGGGTTCCGAAGACTCATTTCACTAATGAAAAAAAAAATATATATATAATTAAAATTTATTAAATTTTTTTTTTTAAATAAAATCGCAGTCGACGGTGAAGCAAGCTTCATTACGCCCTACAGAGAGGATGCCTGTGTCCCAGTAGTGGGAACTTTATAGACTGATTATACAATGACCCACTTCTGGCCAAGGCTATAATCTAGCCGAGAAATTAGAACTACTTTACTAATTACCCCGATATGGGTTTTTCGCAGCCATGGAATCTTCATTTGTGGCTAGTCGATGGCAATTATTATTATATAGGCCTCTTATTTAATGGGACTTGAATATAACTGGCATAATAATCTAGGAATATATACTATTAAGTATATACCTAGATTATTATGCTTTTGGCGATAAGACCGCCTATTGTGTCACCCTATGTGTAAGATATTCTTTATAATTTGTTATTTGTTTGGTGTGCATAATAAAGTGTATTCTACCTATCTATACAGGGTGACTTTTTTAGCACCGTCCAAAATTTTTCTAGGCGTTAGGTATCAATCACTAAGCCCATTTTTAGGGTTCCGTAGTCAACAAGGAACCCTTATAGTTTCGCCATGTCCGTCCGTCCGTCCGTCCGTCCGTCCGTCCGTCCGTCCGTCCGTCCGTCCGTCCGTCCGTCCGTCTGTCCGCAGTTTAGCTCAGAGACGCACAGTACTAGAGAGCTGTAATTTGGTGTAAATATACGGATTTATTGTGCCGAAAAAGTGGTAAAATAAAATCTCGTAAAATATTTTTTTTCAGGGTACCTCCTGTACACGTAAAGTGGGGATGTTTTTTCTTTTTCTCACGTACCCCTTAGTGTGGGGTATCATTAAATAGGTCTTTAAAAAATATTGATAGTTTCCATTAACAATTTTTTGATAAAAAAATACGTTTGTGAAATATTAAGCTTTAAAGTGCTAAATTTTGCTCGACTCGAGTGTCCCCCCCCTCTACCAGCTAAACGGTTATGTTTGGGGGTGTGAAAAAAATCACAATAGTAGTATATATAACGAAGATTAAAAGAAAATTATCATGACTAAGTAGGCTTTACAACTTTACGTGTAATAGTCGACCAACTTATAAAATGTACTTGGATAACATATTTTCTTAAACAAAATGTATCGGAGAACATCTTCTTCAACTGCAAATGTAAGTTTGTCAACTTTATTTTTACAGCTTTAATAGGTATGTTTTTTAGGGATAGGTAGGTTTTTATCGTCAACTATTTTTAACTAACTTCAAAAAAAGGAGGAGGTTCTAAATTCGTCGTAATCTTTTTTTTTATGTATTTTCCCCGATTTCTCAGACTCCTGGACCGATTTTGAAAATTCTTCTTTTTAAAATTAAATTCAGCGAATCAGTTTAGTTAGTTCGCATAAGTATTGTGATGGGCAACTACGGAACCCTACATTGTGCGTGGCCCGACACGCACTTGGCCGGTTTTTGAAAAAAAAAATCGATACGTCAAATTGTCATCCTACTAATATTATAAAGGCGAAAGTTTGTAAGTATGGATGTATGGATGTATGGATGTATGGATGTTTGTTACTCTTTCACGCAAAAACCACTGAACGGATTTGGCTAAAATTTGGTATACAGATAGTTTATAACCTGGATTAACACATAGGATAGTTTTTATCCCGATTTTATGTTCCCGTGGGATAATTTTCGAGTTGCAGCGGGTGAAACCGCTGGCAACAGTTAGTATTAAATCATTTTCTCATCCGCTCTGCGTGGTCACTAAGCTAAATGTTAATAATATACACTTGCCGACGCATGAAACGGGCAGAGCGCACCCCGCCGACCCCCCGCCCCGCCCCGCTACACCTGAGCGACACATCACAGCGCGGTGTCCAGGTTCATCAACTTTTTATAGATAACATTGAGACGTGATATCTCGATATTTTTTAACCGACTTCAAAAAAAGGAGGAGGTTCTCAATTCGGTCGGTATGTTTTTTTTTTTTTTTTTATGTATGTACATCGATTACTCCGAGGTTTCTAGTCCGATTAGTGTGATTCTTTTTTTGTTCGATGCAGTATACTTGCAGTGTGGTCCCATAAAAAATTCATCCAATTTGGTTCAGTACTTTTTATTTTGTGAGCATTTTTATTGATTTCGGCTACTTGGATGACATTACTTTTTGCGTGTTTGTTAAGCGATTACTCCGCCATTTGTGGACCGATTTTCAAAATTCTTTTTTTGTTGTACAAGGGATCGTTCATTTTAGGGAATACTGCAAGTTTCATCAAAATCTGTTCAGCAGTTTTTGAGATAGGAAATTTTATTAGCATGTGTAGTGTACATGAGCGAAGTTAATAACGGTGCCACGGATTACGAAATTCTAGTGCACTTGTAAGAAAATGATGTATTTGACAAGAATTTGGGTTGAATATTTAAACTAAAAAGAGTAAAATAAAAAACTTTTTTCAAAAAAAAATTAACCGACTTCAAAAACAACCACAAAAAAGAGTAAAATAACCTACAAAATAACTTTTCTTTCGGAAGTCGGTGGCAAAAAGACAACGAAATAAAAAAACAAAGCCACCGACTTCCGAAAGAAAAGTTATTTTGTAGGTTATTTTACTCTTTTTTGTGGTTGTTTTTGAAGTCGGTTATGTATTGAGTGATACAAAAAGAAAAAACACGTATTCAATAATTTTCGCCAAAGATTACTAAATTAAAATTTGGATGGTGACTAAAAAATCACCCTGTATAAGTAGGTACACCTCTGCTTAATCCTTTCGAAATCACAGGCTTGATGTTAAACTAAAAATAATCCTATTTTTATAACACCAAAAATAGAATACGCTTGCCAAAGTTAGCATAAAGCAAAACACTCGAGTCTGTAAAGCTATTTAAGCTACTAAATAGCTTGGCACACCACCAATATTACTGCACACATCCTTTGTGATGTAGTATGTGGAAAATAAACCACAAAATTTTATTAACATGCTATTCTGTTGTTGACTTGTAAAATAACTAGTTTTTGCCCGCATCTGCGGTCTGGTGGTGGACAGAAAAAGACTTCAGAAAGTACCAATGGTGGTTGGTGCAGTGGTCATACATAAACAGACCACGAAAACCTACTTGTAGTGCATACAAAGTTCCTTGAGAATCAAACCAGCAGTTATCAATGACATAGTCTAAAAAAGTAGCTAAGGTAAAGTGGTACTGCGAGCATGTGGACGGCGAGTAATGGGCGACTTGCTGTCCGATCATGGACCATACCCGGGTCGACGGCGCGTCGTGTTCCACGCGCGCTTCAAAGAGCTGTCAGCAGTATGATGGGGCCCCCTCAGAGGGCCAAAGCCAGCCGGGGTCGCGGGGTAACGAGCTACCGTGGCCCCGGAACGTAAATAGAAGGACACCGTGGATTTTAGTTATTACAAGTCTGACAGTCCCTCCTGCCCTGCCTTGGGTTCCGAAGACTCATTTCACTAATGAAAAAAAAAATATATATATAATTAAAATTTATTAAATTTTTTTTTTTAAATAAAATCGCAGTCGACGGTGAAGCAAGCTTCATTACGCCCTACAGAGAGGATGCCTGTGTCCCAGTAGTGGGAACTTTATAGACTGATTATACAATGACCCACTTCTGGCCAAGGCTATAATCTAGCCGAGAAATTAGAACTACTTTACTAATTACCCCGATATGAACGAAAGCGGACTACCACTTGTAACTTTTTGTCGGATTTAGTTAAAACTTTAGCAATGAGTGAAAATCCCTTTTTATCTAGTTTTACTAAACCACAGTTTAAGCCAGTTTTTTGGCTTAAACCCAGCGGTTAACTTGGATTATACGATTCCTTATTTACTTGAGTATTTGCAATGAGAACATTGTGGGTAAGCGAACTGTTACATCCCTACAATACACCCTTAAGTGCCTAGTCAGCACCACATCATCAGTCCTATCCAGACTTAGTGCATTAGCTAGGTAATAGCATCAGTTCGGGTTGAGACTCCTACCGGATAGGTCGCGAGCCAGAATATTGACCAAGTTTCCCTTTTCTTCAATATTATGTGCTTTCAATAAATTTATCTTATTAATATTCGATAATCGTTTTTTTTAAAAAGGGATTTATAAAGTGTGTCCTAACATTGGTGGCAGCTGCAAAAGGGATTAGTTAGATCCCGTGGAACCTCTCGTGAAGTGATAACCAGTGAAAGAAAGTGTCCTTGTGCCAAGTGTATCTTGTGTGCTCCATAAACCTGCGACCCGAACTCAACGCGACCCATCAGCGGCCTGAGGCAGGCCAACCCTAGCTGAAATAAGCCAACTCCAGCGGCCTACGATAGGCTATCCCCAGCTCAAAAGAGGCCTAATCCAGAGCCCTTTTGAGGTGCATCCAAGTCGTCACCTGTCTACTGTGCAGTGGTACTGGGCAGCGCGCTGCAGGCGCATTCTACGGACCTGCTCGTATCCAGCACCGACCAGGATCAGACGTCCTCCGTGTCCCCCGAAAATGAAGTGTTTTTGTGTCATGTGAGTCAGTTCAGTGCTCTTAATTTTAATTCTATTTTTAGACCTGCTACAATAATAACTCAAAATGTTCATAATTATAAAAAAGATAACGGTAGACCTCCATCGAAGCCACATCTACCTACTAATAACAATCAACCTTCTTCCTCTAAAGATTCGTCGGCGTGCAGATATTGCAAGAAAGAGGGTCATAGTCTAGCCGAATGTAAATTGCGCGAGTATAATAATAAAAAATATAATAATAATAAATTCAGTTCTCCCGCGCAAACACATTCTTCTAAACCCAAGAGTCCTCATGTTAACTTCGTGGACGACGAAGAAAACTTCCTCACAAACGATTCAAAACCTGATCAAGACGATTTAAATTACTAAACGTCTCGATAGGGTGTCGCACGAGACGAACTTTAAAAGACGATGCCATTAATCCCATATCCAATCACCATTCATCCTCTAGAGCTATACGACAGGGTAACCAGCCCCAAACTGGCAGCTCTCATAATGTCAAGCGACAGGGTAACCAGCCCCAAACTGAAGACATTCTCCCTAGAGCTATACGACAGGGTAACCAGCCCCAAACTGGCAGCTCTCATAATGTCACGCGACAGGGTAACCAGCCCCAAACTGAAGACAGTTCCAATCCTCCTCAATCCATGTGTGTCCCTGAAAAAGAAAAGAAAAATGATTATAAAGTATACGAAGTAAATACTAATTTAAAAACATACTTACCTTATATCGTCGCCCAGTCGTCTGTCAGCACGAAACCACTTACCCTCCTGATAGACACTGGAGCTTCCTTGTGCATCTTAAAGAAATCATGTCTATCCAAACCCTCTGATTTAGGGTTTGACATTGTCAGAGTAAAAGGTATTGACTCAAAGGACCCGATTACGAGTCACGGTAACCTTACTCTGGACTTAAGTCTATCCCCTGGATGCATAGTATCCCACAAATTTCATATCTTTGATAACTTAAGCTTTCCCTATGATGGTATTATAGGTAACGACCTATTCATTCAAAACAGCTGCCGAATAAATTATGATTCAGGTACGCTGGAAATCGCACACCATCATATAAAGTTGTCATTCAACCATCCGTCTTACATAATAGAACCACGAACCGAAACCATCATAGAATGTTCAGTTAAAAACCCAGAAGTTCAGGAAGGTATAATCTTGGACCAACATATTTCTGATAAATTGTTAGTAGCTAATTCGATAGTGAAAATAAAAAGTAATAATCGAGTAAACGTATCGATCCTGAACGTATCTGAAAAACCTATTTCAATAAATCCTAATCTCTCTTTGACCTTAATCCCGATAACTAAAAACGAAATATGTTTATCCCAACCTAACGTCAATTGTTATGAGAGAACAAACGAGGTCCTTAAACCATTACGAACTTCCCATTTGAACTCTGAAGAGTCTGAAGTTCTTTACGACATCTGTAGTCAATATGCAGACGTATTCCACCTTCCTGACGATGAACTTACTTCAACTAGTGCCATCAAGCACGAAATCAAAACAAGCTCCTCGCAACCTATAAATGTAAAATCTTACAGATTTCCTGAAGTTCATAAAGACGAGGTCAAAACCCAGATCAGTAAGATGCTAGAACAAAATATAATTCAACCATCTACTTCTCCATGGTCATCCCCCATTTGGATAGTCCCAAAAAAGGTTGATGCTTCAGGCAAAAAGAAATGGCGCATAGTCATTGACTATCGCAAGCTCAATGACATCACTATTGGTGAGAGCTATCCAATTCCCCAAATTAACGAAATCTTAGACCAGCTAGGTAAGAGTAAATATTTCACAACTCTCGACTTAGCGTCAGGCTTCCATCAAATAGAGATTTCAGCTGAGGATATCCCTAAAACTGCTTTTAGTGTACTCGAAGGTCACTACGAGTTTATCAGGATGCCATTTGGCCTCAAAAATGCCCCCGCAACCTTTCAGAGGCTCATGAACACAGTCCTATCAGGCCTGCAAGGTATACATTGCTATGTTTATTTAGACGATATTGTCATATATTCCTATGATCTTCCATCCCATGTCCAGAAATTATCCCACACATTTGAAAGATTGAGAAAATTCAACCTGAAATTGCAACCAGACAAATGTGAGTTCCTTCGCAAAGAAGTTACTTACCTTGGCCACACTATTAGTGAAGAAGGCTTAAAACCTAACCCCGAGAAAATAAAAGCCGTAAGCGAATTCCCTATTCCAAAATGTCCAAAAGACGTAAAATCATTCCTAGGTTTGGTGTCCTACTATCGTCGCTTCATACAAGATTTTTCTAAACAAGCTAAACCTCTTACATCCTTGTTAAAAAAGGATGTACCATTTGATTGGACTTATAGTCAACAACTAGCTTTCGAAACATTAAAAAATAAGTTAATCTCAGCACCTGTCTTAATATACCCCGACTTTACTAAACCTTTCATCCTGACGTGTGATGCGTCAAATTACGCTATTTCAGCGATACTCTCTCAAGGTGAGGTGGGAAAAGACCGCCCAATCGCTTTTGCCTCACGCACACTAAATAAAGCTGAAACTAATTATAGCGTAACCGAAAAAGAATGTCTGGCTATTATTTTTGGAACAAAAATATTCCGTCCATATCTTTATGGTCACAAATTTAAAATTATAACTGATCATAAGCCACTTAGGTGGCTATTCAATTGCAAAGAACCAGGCTCCAAGCTAGTAAGATGGAGATTAAAACTCGAGGAATACGACTATGAGGTTGAATATAAAAAGGGCAAGATCAACAGTAACGCTGATGCTCTTTCCCGATACCCTGTGAAATCTATTCAGTCACCAAACACCGCTCACGTACTTACCGACAAAGTGCCACCTGTGAGTGTTCCAACTCCGCCTCAGCAACCTGAAGTCCCTCCTGTTGATCCCGAAAGCCCTGGAATACCTGAAATTCCCGACTTACCTGACTTTATTGACTTACCTGAAAATTTTGAGTTACCCGATGACCTCGAACTCCCTGAAGATTTTAATATCCCAACTCCACCTGAAATCCAAAATGACGACGATACTTACCCTAAATGCCTGAAAAAAATAAATAATAAATCTAATCAATTTGATACTATAATTCATGAACATAGTGAAACTCTATTAAAAACAAAATTAAAAACCATTATTATACCAACTTCCATTGACCTTGACGAGTCAAATCCCTATATTTCGGAAGTTTTCGATAAAATTTCGGAACCAAACGATATCCTTGAAAAAGAAAGGACATTACATTCTTTTCTCTCTTTCGAAAATAATAATGTAAAATTTTACTTACTTTTTGTAAAAGTCCATCACTTCGATCAGTGCAACTATGAGGATATTTTTAAGAGCCTTAAAAATCTGAAACATGAATTGATTAATGAAAACATATCTGAATTCGCTATAACGGACTTTCGTAATCCGTTTGATTCACATAGTTTTATGAAAATTCATAACATAATTACATACCTATTTCACGCTACTTCAATCACTGTCCATATTTTCAAAAACATTATAATTTATCCCTCACCAACTGAAATCAGCAAAATCCTAAAGGAGAACCATGATATTCCCATTTCAGGTCATTTAGGCTCAAATAGAATGTTGAGTAGAATCCAGGAGAAATATTATTGGCGCAATATGCGCAGAGATGTCGAAGATTATGTCCGAAAATGTGAACTATGTCAAACCAATAAAGCCCTGCGTAGAACCAATCGAGCTCCTATGCAAATCACAACGACATCCACACAGCCTTTTGAACGCGTGTCCCTTGACATTGTTGGACCATTGCCCGAATCAGGCGCGGCCAAGCTCAGGTTCATTTTAACAATTCAGGATGACCTCACCAAATATTCAGCAGGTTATCCCATCCGAAATGCTACAGCAGAAGAAACCGCTGAATGTTTAATCCATTTCATATCCCAGTTTGGTATCCCGAAGACTATTATTACAGATCAGGGAACCAATTTCACAGCGGAACTCTTTAAACAAACCTGTTCCTTCTTGAAAATCAAACAGTTATGGTCCAGCCCCTATCATCCACAAACTCAGGGTGCTTTAGAAAGAAGTCATGCGACGCTAAAAGAATATCTAAAATCTTTCGTCGATGACAACCAAAACGATTGGCCGAGATATGTTTACACGGCAATGTTAACCTACAATACCACAGTCCATTGCACTACTAATTATACACCATATGAATTATTATTTGGTTGCAAACCATTTATACCCACTTCTATTTATGATACAGCATTAGAACCTACTTATCCTAGTTATGTCCGTATACTCCAACAAAGAATGAAACTCTCCAGAGAGAAAGCCGTAGAAAATATTCTTAAATCTAAAATTACGTCAAAAAATTATTATGATAAAAGAACAAGACCTATGAAATATAAAACAGGCGATATGGTGTATATCAAACACCATCCGCGACAGAATAAAGCTCTGTCGCCTATCTGGAAAGGTCCACATAAAGTGATAAAAATTAATGGCAACAATACGTTGACCCTTCTCGTTAATCGCCGTCACGTCAAGTATCACTATGACGAATTAAAGTTGGCGGAAATAAGTGATGTTTAGTTTTTATTTTTATATTATACCTTAATCTAATAAAACTAATTTTAACAAAAAAAAAAAAATAATTTAAGTTAAATATTATCTCTAATATATTTCAGAATATCTACATTCCTGTCTCTTGCAACATCTGATATCATCGAACAAGTCACTGAAAGCCCTGGCGTATACTTCGACCCAATAGGAATTATGAAACAGACTAGTGACCATATTCATTTACTTGTACCTATAGATATTGGATATATAAGACCCCATATAGATAATATAAACAATGCATTAAAAACTTCTACGCTTTTGTGTCAACAAAACACAATACTTAAAGAATCCGAATGTACAAATATACTACAGCCTCTGGTTTTGCGACTTACCGATATTCTGAAAGACTACAATGCCATATCTCATTTAACATCTGGGCGAGAAAAGAGATCTGCTTGGTTTGCAGGAGTTGGCTCTCTTTTCAAACAAGTTATTGGCACAATGGATGAAGATGATGCCATAAGATATAATAACGCCATTCAAACCCTAAATAATAATAACATTAAACTTGCGTCCATTTTAAAAGATAACATCCTTGTAACAAACACGGCTCTTTCCCGTTACAACAAAACTCTTGAAACTATAACCACAAACGAAGTCCGTTTGAATGACGCTATTATTAATCTATCTAGTACTTTTAGTAATCTGTCAATAATCTTCTTCTATCTATCTATACTTATAATAAATCTGTAGAGAGGTCAATTCTGTACATGAAATATATTTCCAAAATAACTATCAGGGGGTGATTAGGGATCGATACTGATGCCAAAAATGCAATTAATAAAATTATTGTCTGTCTGTCTGTCTGTCTGTCTGTCTGTCTGTCTGTCTGTCTGTCTGTATAACCGTTATAGAAACAAAAACTACTGGACGGATTTTGACGAAACTTGGTACAATTATTTTTCATACTCCTGCGCTGGTTATAGTATACTTTTCATCACGCTACAATCATTAGGAGCAGAGCAGTGAAGGGAAATGTAAGGAAAACAGGAGAAGTTACTCCATACACGCTAATCTTCGGAACTACTGGACGGATTTGATTAGTTTTTTTTTGTTGGATAGCTATTATGTTTGGGCAACATATAGGCTATAATTTATATTGGAAACTTGAACACCTGATGCAGAACTGCAATAGATCAGCTAAACTATAAGAGATACAAAAATAGCGCCATAGCAGAAATTGTTCCGCGTGATGAGCATTTTCTGCTGAGAAAATAAATTTGAAGATATGGAACACCTGATGTGGAACTCCAAGAGCCCAGCTACACTATTACATATACAGTAATGACGTCTTAGCAATAGTTATTCAGCCTGATGAGCACTCCCTGTTGTCGTATAAAAACTGAAGATCTGGAACACCTGATGTGGAACTCCAAGAGCCCAGCTACACTATAACATATATAGGAATGACGTCTTAGCAAGAGTTGTTCAGCCTAATGAGCACTCTCTGTTGACGTATGAAAATTGAGATCTGGAACAACTGATGTGGAATTCCAAGAGCCCAGCTACACTATAACATATATAAATGAATAACATCTTAGCAAGAGTTGTTTAGTCTGATGGCATTTCCTGTTGACTTACAAAAATGAAAGATCCGGAACGTCTGGAATCGTCATGCGCGTCCCGTTGTTTTCCCGTCCCCAGGCTCTAAGATTCGACATCACACGTTTCAGATCTTCGATTTTGACGACCCCATTGTCGCTGGCATAAGCAACAGGATCCGCGTACGAAGTCGCTGGCAGAAGCTAGTCTCTAATAAGCTGTATATAAAATCAAAAATGAACGATGTCTACACTGAACTATCATCTTGTCTACTTACTCTGTCATTTAAATTGGACGACCTTGTAAATGCAATGTTATTCGCTAAAACTAATACTCTCCACCCATCGGTCATAACACCAAATCAGTTGTTTAATGAATTAATAAATAACGTTAGAAAATTACCTAGTTATGAAGAATTGCCTTTAGATTTAGATTTAGATAGTATTCATGCTTTGATTGATATATCAAAGTTGTCATGTTATTTTGTAAACAATAAGTTAGTCTTTGTAATTAAAATTCCTCTTGTACACTCTTTTGAGTTAGATCTATTTAAAGTTATTCCAGTACCTATACCACACAATATAGAAAAACCAAACTCCTATGCTATGATTGTACCATCCTGTAACTATGTTGGCATTAGTAAAGATAAACTAACATATACCTGTATAAGTAATCTAAAATCCTGTACTGAGCCC